>WNWK01028334.1:0-25488 GCA_009830355.1 Cherax destructor | reverse complement strand
CCTCTTCTACCTTTTCCTCTTCCCCTTCAAAACAACATCCTCCAAATCTCTCTCTCTCTCTTTTTTCCCCCATCTCTTCCCATATACCCCCCCCTCGTTTTTCTCTCACTGATCCTCCTTTTGCATCCAATTTCCTTTCACTTTATTCTGGGTTTTTAAACCCCCGGGAAGATTAATAGCAAAGGGAAAACCCCAGGAAAGCCAATCACTGGGGTTATTACCGTCGAAGTCCTTAGGTCCTCACCAAGACTGTAACACATGTATCTGTTTACGCTGGGTGAACAGGGGAAAAGGGTGTCGGGAAACGGGTTAAAACGCCTCACCCCCCTTTGAGATTAGCCCCGGGCCCTTTGGATGTGAGTGGAACGTTGTACCAGTGATTTACGACGTCCCTTTTGAGGTGTCATTGTGCTGTTACCTTGTTTTTTATGAGTTGCTTGTTGGGAACACACGGTAGTTGTGTCTGAGGGGTGGGTAAGGGGGGTCTTTAGGGGTCCATCTGCCTGGAGGGGCTGGGGGGGGTCTTATTAGAGGGGGATGGGGAGGGATCTTTAGGGGGTTAAGGGGATTTGGGGGGGGTATGTCAGGCAGAATGTGAAAGTTGAGACGGGCGGTGATCCAGATAATTTGGTCACCCTCTCCCTCCCTATCTCCTTCGCTTCTCCCTCTCCATTTACCCCCTCTTCCCTTCAACCTACTGACCCATCACCCCCCTTTTTTGTTTCCGTCCCCCAATTCCCCCTCTTCCTTCCTCATCCATTCTTTCTTCCTCATGCTCCATAGTTTTTTTTTAGTACGCCTCAAAGGACCACAATGGAAATAAGTCATTTTGATTTTTTGGGGTTATCCTAGGTTCTCTACACATATGCTGCTATGTATGATAACCTATGTAACTGTGTATACCTTAAAAATTACTTGTTTCCCATCCCCTCTTTCTAAAAAATTTCCCCTTTCTCCCCTTTCTCCCCCCACTCTTGTATCTTATAAACAAATGTCACATATTCATCATGAACAAAATCAGCTGAGACAAGTCTTAGGGTGGGTTATCCTAGGTAATTTACACGGGTTTCTATGTATGATAATTGTACTTATGTTTACCTGTAGCAAAAACAGATTGACTCATTGTGGTGTTCGCTTTGTGGTGCTCTAAGAAGCAACCACTGGCCGAAGTCTCTACAAGAATAAATAATCAAAACCCAAATTAAGCTACACTAATATTTTTGTGACTGAATTCATGTCTGCATAAATAACCGCTTCTGTTGCATTTTTTTTTTTAACATCTGTAACCCTGAAACAATGGAGCAGATTTTCGGGGGGAAAAACCCAAGGGTCCATTTTCCAGTTTAGTTTTTTCATTGAAAAAATAACTTTTCAAATCAAAATCATGTTTAATATGAGAAAAATCGTGTGGCCTTTTTCCCCCTCCCTGTTTGCTATGTGTGAACCCTTTTAAAATTAAGCAGATGTGTTTTCAATTCTGTATCATAACCGTTAAGTACCGTCCTCTCAAAAAGTTTTACACAACTAATCGACGGGTGGGGCGAAAAACACATGTTGATTAGGTTTCGATATTAGTACAGCAATGTTATTGGTCCACGACGAAGGTAATTGACCGAGCTTGACTCAAATTGTGTAATTCTAACATTTAAAGATTAAAAAAAAAATTAAAATTTTTTATTTCTTTTAAATTTAAAGGGGGGTTTACATATTTTATGGTATTATTACATATTATAAAAATACTTGCATGCCCCCCGTGGTTTAGCGCTTTTTTTTTATAATAATAATAATAATAATAATAATAATAATAATAATAAAAATAAAAATATTATTACAAGAAGGTCCACTAGTATGCCTAAGCATTTCGGGAATTACTAGTTCTTACTCTATATTGACGCAGGATGGGGATTATACTGGTATTGGTTGGGTAATTGTAGTGATTAACTAGATTTAAAAAACTGAGGTAGTTCAAATATTTAAGAACTTAACAATTAGTTTATCTATTAATGGGAAAAGGTCTCGTTTGGCATGATAAGTTTCTATATTGGGGTGTCTTAGGAAACTTATGACTAGCTTAAGAAGATGAAGAAAGTTGTATTCAGAATTTTTTGTTTACAGTCATTTTAAATTAAGGGGAGTCAAGATATCAATAATGTTACCAGGTACCTCTTCAGTATTGTAATGATGTCATAGGTGATACTGTCCCCCCGAGGGTCTGTTTAACCTCGTTAGGTGAGGGCAGCATCTACGTCATGTGGAATATAGGGATCGCATTATTTTCGGGTGTTTATTTAACATGAATTGGGCAAGAAACTGTAATAATGCGTTATAGGTATGGATTGGCCTAAATCATTTATGTTCGTGATAAAATATCGGAAATTTTGATATTGTATCTAAACTTTGCCGCAGATCGACGAGTGGACTAATTTTGTGATGAAAAGCCTAGTAGTGGTAATAAGTTTTTTTACGTAATTGTATTTACATATATAGAGTAAATTATTAATATGAGATTGTGATGCATGAAATGCGTGAAATATGTTAATTGTAAGTAACTATACCCAGGTGAAGATACACCCCCATATGAATACTTGTCAGTGCTCAGTAATAAAGAAAAAAAAGTCACAATACCGTGACTGGAACAATACACAAGTAACCCGCACATAGGAGAGTTGTTTTGACGACGTTTCGTTCCGACTTGGGCCCTTAACAAAGTCAATATAACCCACATGGAGTCAAAACAGGAGGTTCACTGATGTGTATATTTGAACCCGGTCTGGGACCCCTAAGGGGGTCCAAATATACACATCAACCCACCCTTGTGTTTTTCGTCATGTGGTTATTATTCACCACTCCATTATTATAATTATCATTAGTAGAGAATACAGTATTAGGATTATTAGTAACAGTAATGTACATATTAGGCATTATTAGTAATAGTAATGTGCACTATTGGGATTTTTAAACAATAGTAATGTACATTTTTAATTATTAGTAATAGTAATGTACATATTAGGCATTATTAGTAATATAATATACGTATTTGGGATTATTAGTAAGTTCACTATTAGGCATTATTAGTAATAGTAATGTACAGTATTACATTATTATAACAGTAATATACAGTATTAGGCATTATTTAACAGTAATGTACAGTATTAGGCATTATTAGTAATAGTAATGTACACTATTAGGGATTATTAGTAATAGTAATGTACATTATTAGGCATTATTAGTAATAGTAATGTACACTATTAACTTTTTAGTAAAAAAGTAAGCACTATTAGGGATTATTATAACCCTAAGGGACAATTAGGCATTATTAGTAATAGTAATGTACATATTAGGGATTAGTAATAAACACTATTAGGCATTATTATAAAGAAAGTACAGTATTAAGATTATTAGAAAAGAATGTACAGTATTAAGCATTATTAGTAACAGTAATATACACTATTATGCATTATTAGTAACAGTAATATACAGTATTAGGATTATTAGTAATAGTAATGCAACTTATTAGGATTATTAGTAATAGTAAGGTATACTATTAGGAAATTTTTGGAAAGTAATGTACACTATTAAGCATTATTAGTAACAGTTATATACAGTATTAGGCATTATTAGTAAAAAATATAAAATTATTAGGAATTTTTAATAATAGTAATATACACCCCAATTACATATTTTTTAACTGCAGTATCCACCATAATAATCACTCATCCCGGTAACTGGCTGGGATCCAAAAAAACACTCCCCCATAACTGGCTGAGATCCGAAGAGCACTCATCCCAGAACTGGCTGGGATCCATGAAGAGCACTCATCCTAGTAACTGGCTGGGATCCAAGAAGAGCACTCATCCCAGTAACTGGCTGGGATCCAGAAGAGCACTCATCCTAGTAACTGGCTGGGACCAAGAGAAGCACTCATCCCAGTAACTGGCTGAGATCCATGAAGAGCACTCATCCTAGTAACTGGCTGGGATCCATGAAGAGCACTCATCCCAGATGCTGTACCACAGAAAAATTTTCCCCATTGGGGGAACATTACCTTCTTTAAAGTTTTTAGACTTTAGTTTACCTTTTTATTTTAAAGACTGCCAGCCGGACAGGCATGGCGGGGGCGACAAAATCACCGGATTGAGGGATCCTTTGATGTGTGATTGCCATCAGAGCGCCCCTTTTTAAATTTAAAGGGGGTTTTTTTGGCACCAGTACATAAATAATATAAGACATCATTTTGGGAAAAGAGGGGGATGGAAAAAATAAATGATTTGAGAGTGTATAAATCGTAGTGGGGGGGGCGGGTGGGGGTAGGCCAAAAAAGGGTTTGGGAGGGGGGGGGTAAAGGATTTTTTTTGGGGGGGGTTTTTGGGACTTCCAAAGCGGGGGAGCGTGTTAGATAGGAGGAATGGAGACAAATGGTTTTTGGGACTTGACGTGCTGTTGGAGTGAGGCAAGGTAACTTTTTATGGGGTTTCGGGAAAACCCGGCAGGCCGGACTTTTTTCCCTGGAGATGGGAAGTACGGGGCCCCGCCCCTTGAGGGGGAGGTTAATGTTGGTTTTTTAGCTGTAGTGTGCACTCCTCTGGCAAGACAGTGATGGAGTGAATGATGATGAAAGTTTTTTTGTGGGGGCCCCCCTCCCTTGGGGAAAAGCCTATGTGTTAATAAAAAAATATTTAGATTATTAATAATTCTTTTTTAACATCAAAGCTTTAAGCTTTAATAATAAGGGAATATCTGTTTTTCATGAGACAACACTTTTATAATTGGTCATTTTGTATTGTCATTCATAATATGCACAGAGAAGTCTTTAATGATTTCTTGTTTGTTTTTTCCCAAAACCCCCCCTTTTTTGGGGAAGAGGTTCTGGGGTAACGCCCAAGCAAAAAATTTCCCCCACTGTCTTTTTTTTTTTTGGGGTTGACGTTTCATGTGTGAAACAAACACCTGATCATGGACATCATGAAGTTTCAATATGTTACCCATATTTGCTTTTTTGAACAGTTTTTGCATAACTAGACTACGGGGTACATCAATCCATTTAATATCTGGTTTTCCTGAATTTACTGTCAGCAGGGAAAATTTTTGCACTAATAGGGGGTTTTTTTTTCTTAAAAAGGGTTTTTTCCCTTTTTCCGTAATGTTGCTGAAAATTTCAAAAGTTTGAAAGGGGGAATAAGGCTTATACCCGCTGCTGTCCATTCCAGAAGTCTGATAGATCAAATTCCCTGTAATATCCAACTTTTTCGCCTTTAGATTTCCGAATTTTATGGGCGAGATGTTCCAAAATACGAGGCAAGCCCCCTCTTTTCCCCTCTTTTTTCTCTCTCCTTTTCTCTTCTCTTCTTTTTTCTCTCTCTTTTTCTCTCTTTCTCCCCTTTTTTCCCCTTCTCTCTTTTTTCTTCTTCCCCTTCCCCCTCTTTCTTCTCTCTCTTCTCTCTCTTCTTTTTCTTTTTCTTCTCCTTCTCTCTCTCTCTCTTCTCTCTCTCCCCTCTTTTCTTCTTCTCTTTTCCTTTTCTCTTTTCTCTCTTTTTTTTTTTCCCCCCCCCCCCCCCCTTTTCCTTTCTTCTCTCTTCTCCTCTCTCTCTCTCTTTCTCTCTCTTTTTCTCTTCTCTCTTTTCTCTCTCTCTTTTCTCTTTTTTTCTCCTCTTTTCTCTCTCTCTCTCTCTCTCTCTCTCTTCTCCTCCCCCCCCCCCACACACACACACACACAAAGGAAAGTGACAGGTTATCTCAGTTGTTTGAGATCAGTCCCTTAAATTTTAAAATTTGCATCAGTAATCATGCCCCATGTCACTGCGTATTATACAAAAGGTCAGGGTGTATGGGAGTGGATTAGAGTATTGGCCGTTGGTCCCTTTTTCGGTGGGGTTTTGATCAATTTTCTTTTTTTTCCCCCTTTTTAAAACCCCTTTTTTTATTCTGATGGTTTAGCATGGGCCGGGATGATGACAAAGGGAAAAAAATTTTCTATTACAAGTGGCAGGAAAGAATAATTTTGGGGCCTTATCAGGCAACGGGGAATACATCCCCCCCTTTTTTAACTTAAGGTATGAGTCTGTTCACTCAGTGATTCAAAGACACTGTGTTGCAGTAATTAAAAGCATGACTTTCCACGTCGGGCAAATATATATTGTGAATAATTGCAACATATTGTTAATAATTGTAGATTTTTATAATAAAATTTTAACGTGTACAGGGCATGTGTGCAATTGGGGGAAAAAAATTAAATTTATAAAAAAGAGATTTTACAAATTGAAAATGCACAATATTCCAGCAACCATTTTTATCAGTTCGTTTTATGGCTATTGCAAATCTTTCTGATAAATTTTACAGGGCTAAAAAAATTTTTTCCCCTAGGATGGGCAAACGTAGATTTATATTTCGAACCATATTAAAAATATTATTAGAGGGGGTAAAGGCCAAGAACGGTGTATAGCCATTTTCGTGGCTTAAATTTTAAAAAAAGTTAATGCATTGATGGCTTTCCCTGCATCTGGAAAAACCTAAGATTTATGGTCCCATTCAGGATGCTGTATGAAAACCAAAAATAAAGGATATTGATGTAATGGGGAAAAAAACCCCAAAACTACAATGGTACCAGTGGTGGACACGAAACAACCTAAGACTACAATGGTCCCAAAGTGATGGAAAATTGTATAAAAAAACAACCAAAACTACAAGGGGACCAGTGGTGGTATCTTTTCAAAAAACAACCTAAGACTACAATGGTACCAGGGGTGGATGCTGTATCAGAAAAAACCTAAGACTACAAGGGGACCAGGGGTGGTATGTGTATCAGAAACAACCAAGACTACAATGGTACCAGTGATTATGCTGTATCAGAAACAACCTAAGACTACAATGGTACCAGTGGTGGTATGCTGTATCAGAAACAACCAAGACTACAATGGTACTAGTGGGGGATGCTGTATCAGAAAAACCCCAAGACAAATGGTCCCAGTGGTGGTATGCTGTATCAGCAAAAGTTAATTATATTACACCTGCAAAAAAACAAATAACAATGACTACCAACAATTCCAGGTTCACTGCCTTGCTTCCGGGACTTTTGGTTGAGGGGGGCCCATGAGCTGGGCTGTTCCCAGCTGTGATCACAGTTTTCTTTCAGTCGACTTTTTTAAACCCGAGTTGTGAAAACCCAGTTTTTATTTGAACCCTATAAATGATTTTAATATGAATACTGATGAATGTTTTTTTTTAAAATAGAATCACTGTGAGTATGAATGATTGTTCATGGTATTTTTAAGGAGTTTAAAACACAGACAACTTGTTTTTTACATTGCTATAGCAATGTAAATACAAAAAAGTTGATGAATAATAAAATGGTTTTAAAACTTTGGGTTATTATTTAAATGTTTCCCTATGGAGGTTTTTTTTTGAATACTAAGGGGGAAATTGAGACTGTTTAAACAATGGGAAGGAAAGATAATGTGATCAGTCCCTGGTTGCTCATCTTGTGGATAATAGCTGGGCTTTTAGTTTGACGGTTAAGAGTTTAAAAAACACACACACACACACAACAAAACTTATGTTTGGAATTTATCTGTGTGTGTAGCATCATTATGTATCATGTTAATGATAAACAATGCTGACAAGTTGACGAACAAGAATGTACAACATTTTATAGCTTTATTTCCATTAAAAAAATGCCAAAGTGGAACATGTTTTTTATTGTATATGTTATATATTTATCATGTTGCATCACAAAATTGCTTTTCTTATCTTTCCCCTTTTATTTTCATGGGTTTTGAATGGAATAGTATTCGGATTTTTGGGGCAGGGGAAATTTTTAAAAAAGGCATCACAAACACCCCCAGGCAAATTGGGATGGTTACTGGAGCCCCGAGTCTCGTCATTGACTTAGAAGGGGGATTTAGGAGGATGCCATGTTTTCTTGTGGTTCACCTGTACCCTGTTTCAGAGTTTTTTTTGTCTCGCAGCCTAGTGTTTTTTTGATAGTGTGGGCAAGGGAAAAAGTGGATTTTTTACCACCTAGTTGTACTCATTTGTTGTGGTTTTGGGGCCCATTTATAGCTCCGGGGCCCCCCCTCTTCACGGGGTTTTACTTTTGTGTGTGTTTGTTTGGGGAACCGTTTAGGGGTGTAGTAACCTGTTTGTAGTTCGGGGGTGGAGTTGTGCTCTTGGTTTGTTTTTTCCCCCCGTGTTTAATCTAGAATATTATCCTTATAGTGGTATTCAGACATATTTTTTTAAATTTTAATGCCATAATTGCAATGTCACAGTTGGGGTTTTTTCAGTTTTTTTTTTCACTGCTTAAAATGTCTTTTTCATTTGTCGATTTTTCGTCATTCTCTGCCAATTTCTTTTCGGTCGCCTTCCATTCTTTTTTAAAACCAAAAAAAAAATTCTGTATCTTTTTGGGGTTTCTGTTTTCAGATTAAAATCACATGTTCCTGGTTTTGTTGAAGATGCTGAAAAAATTTTTTTAATTTTAAAATTTGAAAAGGGGTTTTTTAGAGGAGAAACAGGATATTTTTTTTTTGGCTGAGGCTTTGTTTAATGGCGCGTAACTTATTAAAGCATCCCCTGGGTGCCCAAGCTAGGTTCCAACCCTGTTTTTAAAAAAAATTGGTACCTAGTGATAAAATATGGTTTTTCTTTCCAATGCTTTTTTGTGCTTTTCATATCTCGTATTTTATGTAGGAGATGGGAGTCATTAGTGAGGTCGTCCGTCTAGGGGGAGTGTTTGGGGCCTCTGGGTCATAGTTACTCTCATCAGGTGATTGTGGTTTTTTTTACATAACCAGCTGGGTTGTGGCACGGGAGTGTCACGTTCAAGCGCTATCAGCTGACCCACTGGCCTCTTTTGATAAGCTGTCACCACCACCTGTTACCCCCCCCCACCTTTCCCCATCACCCACTATCTCACCCATCCCTCTTTTTTTCTCCCCCTTTTTTCCTTTCCCCCCCATTCCCCCCCACCTATTCCCTCATCCTCAATCTCTCTCCCCCCCCACCCATCTTTCCATTCTCCGTCTGTCCCCCCCCCATCTGAAAAATAGTATGGTGATACGACAAGATGGGGAAAAAGACAAAGGGACGGATAATGAGAACCTTCAAAAAAAAGGGGGAAATGCAGCCAGCAGTTAAAGCCTAGTTGATCAGGCCCGGACCCCCGGGGGCCTGGTGGGGCGGGGGCCGCGGGTGCGTTGACCCCCGAACACCCCAGGTAGCAGTCGGGTAGGCTGCCCCTCCTCTCCCCCCTCATCTCTTCTCCCCCTCCCAAAACAAAAGAAAAAATCCGATAATATATCCCCGGGGGATAAAAGGGGCCACAACAAATATAACGGAAATCAGATTCATATTCAAGGGAATTATCCCACGCTAAAGGAAAAAACCATTTGACCCGATTGAGATATAAGGGCAGGCTGATTTTCCAAAATTTTGGGAAAAAGGGGGCCCTTATATGCCGGAAAAAAAAGGTTTTGGGGGCCACCGAATTAGGGGGAGGAATTAGAATAACACAATTCAGGCAAGAGCAGCATCTATGGTCAAGACCTTCAACTTGCTACAGAAGGTATCAAAATTGTTGAAACATGATGGTTTCCAAAGGGGTGGGTCCTTCCCTGAAAGTTTGATTTTTTTACACGGAGCCTGCCTGCTTACAAACAGCCTCGTTGACCAAGAGGTGAATACGGTGGAGGTGGGGAAAAAAGACTGAAATGGGAAAAATATGCCACAGGTCATATCCCGCTTTTCGGTCTATTTGAAGTCTACCATTGTTTTTTGTCTGTACTTAAAATTTCCGCACTGTAGTATTTTTTCCACTTCTTCAGTTAATTTTTAGTGTTGAGTCATCCCCCAAGTGTCTTGTTAAATTTTTTTGTTCCCTTGGGTTTTTTTTTTATTTTACTGTCGCAAGATTTTAATGCCATTCTTCCCTTTTCTCTCTTGCTCATTTTATTATTGCAAAAATTGGGGTGATGTGGATGCAACCTACAGCATCCAACTTTAGACATCCACCAGTCTATGTCTGTATTGATGATTTGGGGGTAGGAAAAAGTTTCGTTGGAAAATTGAGTGTTCCCCTGTGTCTTACTCGCTACGACCAGTAAAAGATAACCCGCACATAGGGGAGGAATTACCACGACGTTTGCCGAAATTTGTCCTTTTGAACATAATATTGTTGTTAGTGGCCCAGGAAGATTAGTTTATAACCAAAGGTTTGATTGTTCTCAAGGATGCCACTAAAAATTCTAATATCTCCGCAAAAAGAATTCTATGATTCATGTCCCTGTTTATGTCGAATATAAGAATGAATACTGGAAGAAGAATACTGTGAAAGAATACGAATACTGTGCCTTGAAAAAACTTTTACTGTATATTTAAGGACCAAAAAAATGATTTCTTGACTTTTAATGAATATTGAATTCCACTAGTCTGGCCAGGTCAGTGCTAGGGGTGTTATCCATGGCTTCTTCGAAGTCGGGGTTAGGTTATTGAAATTGGGGGGATATTGGTAGCTTTCGAGTTTCGTTCTTGAAAAACTCGTTTGGGTCGTCAGTCTTTAGACCTACTAATGACTCGCTGAACACAGAGTCGCATCGTGACTTCAATATTTCGCTCGTTTTTTTGTTATCGCCATCGTGTATAAGGGGCCGATTGTACATGCGATTATTTGCTCTGGATTTTTCATGTGAGAAAAAGTATTGTGCATCTCTCAATTTCATTTTGCTTCCTGTCTCTCCTGTACTTTTTATGACTCATTCAGTTTGAGCTTAATGTTCTGCATTTCTCTAGTCGTGTTGCCTTCAATTCTTCAGAATTGTAGAGGGAATACTCAAACTTGCATCTTATTTAACTTTTTCGTAAAGGTATGTATGTGTCTGGTATGTATGTGACCTGGGTTGGTTATATAGTCGTTCCAGCCCATTTCAGTAAGATAACGATTGATTTGAACACAGTTGATATTCCTATTGCTAAAACTGATTTTGTTGGACCCCCCATCCTCATGATTTACTGTGTTTAGCTGTTTCAGACCAGTGCATTATGCAAGTCTGAACCTCACTTATGTTATGGTCTAAAGCTAACTGCCTTTGACATATTATGTCACAGGCCAGGTCTTCATGATTTATGAATATTAAGTCGAGGGTATTTTCAAGTCTGGTTGGTTCTACTATTTACTGACTTAAGACGAATTTATGGCAGTCTTAATAATTCGATTGTGTGAGACTTCGTCGAAACTAGCTCCTGGGACACACACTGCTGTTGGGGTCTTTTCTACATTGTTTCATTTCAAATGTTTTAAAATTGAAGTCACCAAACAATAGGATATTTGGGTCTGGGTTGGACATATTTTCACAACAGTTCTCGATTTTCAAGTTGTTTGTGGAACTTCAGGGTAAGTTGTATGTGGTGGTTTATATATATGATCAATAACTAGATCCTGATGTTCAGTTTTAAAATAAAGACTTTGAATACATCGTTTGTGATGTTGAATAACTCAGTGGAAGTGAGTGCTAGAAAGTGTATAATGAATCCAGTGAAATGTAGCGGTGCCGTTGGTACAATAAGAGAACACTGTATCATCATCCGTGGTCCAAGACTCTTCACCCTGCCACCAGCAGATATCAGAAGTACCGTCGGAGGAGGTGTAGAAGTCTTTAGAGAAACCGGAATACTACCTTCACGAAGTACCAGGTCAATCAGGCTGTGATGGTTGTGGATTAGTGAACCGCTAACAGCAACAGCCTTGTTGAACGAGCAATCAACAAGGATGCCTGGCCTCAGGCCGGCCTGCTAGAGTTGAAAACCTCCAAATCGTTACAGTATGCACCTCTCTGTGCCACTTCCCCTCACACTCTCCACCCCTGCTTCTACCCTTGCCCCTCATTCCTCCTCTCTGGTACCCTTCCAACAGCCCTTCTAGTAGCAGAGCAGACAAAGAAAGTAATATAAATATTGATAGATGGAAATGTTTGATTTGTGGCCCCAGGATGCCAGTCGTCCCTCCCTCCCTCCCTCCTTCCCTTTCCTCCTCTCTCCAACACCTCCCTTCTCCCCTCCCTCCCGTCTCTTTCTCCAGCAGCCTCCCTTTCCCTTCCTTTTGTCCCTTTCTCCCTCTAACAGGGTCTGGTTGATCAGGCCCTGATCCACCGCGAGGCCTGGTCATAGACCGGGCCGCAGGGGCGTTGACCCCTGAAAGACCCTCCAGGTGTACTCCCGGTATCTTCAGCAGCCTTCCTTACCCTCTCCTTCCGTACCTTTCTCCCTCTCCAGAAGCCTCCCTTCCCCACTCCCTCCGTCCGCTCCCCAGCTATCTCCCTCCCTCCCTCATCTCCACATCCTCTCCCCTTTCCCTCCCCACTCCTTCCATTCACCAGCCTCCCGCCGAGTCACCTTTACACAGTTCCTGTGTCAGGTCAGTTCCTGGGAGAAAGTGGGAACCATGTCATGAGTTGGAGGTAGTTTTTGTAAAAGAGGCCGCAGGATAGGAGCTGCTGTCCACTCATTAATGTTGAGTGCAAACACTAAGGCACGAGTGATTTAAACAGTGTCATCATTATCATTATTTCCTGACTTCAAGATATTTGCCGTATTGTGTTCTTTAAATGTATGTCAGTAGACATCATTACATTATTATATCCATGTTTCTTTCGTTCTGTTTGGTAAAATACTTACATTTTATATACAGTGACCCTCTTGAGTTCTTCATTCTTTTCCTGTCTAAATGTTTGGAATTTGTCACCATTGGTAGGAGAAGAAAATATTCAAACAGCTCCGGGGAGAACCTCGAGTTTTCCCTGAGGTACGTTTATTGTCTTCTCTGAGGATGAGGATCCCCAGTAAAGTTCTAGAGGTGGTACCTCCCTATATATTATTATATATATATATATATATATATATATATATATATATATATATATATATATATATACATATATATATATATATATATATTACTATATATATATACATATATATATACACACATATATATATATACATATATATATATATACATATATATATATACATATATATATATATACATATATATATATATATACATATATATATATATACATATATATATATATATACATATATATATACATATATATATATACATATATATATATACAATATATATATATATATATATATATATACCACAATATCCTGTCTAGACCAGTGTGGGGATCTCAGTGAGAATAATACATTAAAATGTATATAGGACTGATCAGAGAGGAATAAATATAGAAAGAGTTATACAGTGAGCAAACAGAAATAAATACATATTATAACAATAATATAATATAAGGTGTAGTAAGTCTCCATAATCAGTACATCCCACATATACTAATACAAATAGGATACAGGCAGGATGGCAGTACAGTATATCTGTGGGACTTGTGAAAAGGCTCTTGGGAAAAGATCTAGAATCACATGCAACCTTTGCTTTTCAAAACATCATGTCACATGTTCAAAAATTAACACAGTAACAAGAAGTGACATCCGTCTAGAAAGGTGTTTCTGGATCTGCAACAAGGATTTGGAACTATGGACAGATATCAGGAAAGCACTCAGGAGGCTAATAAACAATAAGCATGAAGAAAAAGAGGAACTATTGAATAGTCTCCCCGGTATATATAGAACTTGGGAAGATAAGAAAGGGGTAAAGTATAACACACAGAATGACCAGTCTACAACAATTGACCCAAAAATAAACAGTCATCCACGGGAAAAACACAGGAGACAAAAACATTAGCTAACTCAGCCCCCAGCCCCAGGACAGACCCAGACCCAGCCCCCAGCCATAGTGAACATCCGGTTTTGGTTAAGGACGCCACCACAGCCATAGCCTCTAATACAGATATAGTAGGGGAGTCCTCTTCCAGGGAAAATGTTGGCCCCATGTCATCAAAGGAGAAAAGCGCAGATAACGAGGAAAACCAAGGAGTGGAAATAGAGGAAAAACGCAGATAATTCTGCAGATCTTTGGGAAAATACAAAGTCAGTAAATATAGGCAGCCAAAACATATGCAGATTCTATGCTAAAGGTATGTGCCTTTATGGCGAGATTGTTGGAATAAACACACCAGAAAATGTGCCAACATGTTAAGGAAAGGAAAGTGTCGGTTTAACAAAGAGTGCAGATACTTCCATCCAGTGATGTGTCAAGCTTCAACACAGTCCAGAGAATGTTATGACATGAGCTGCCCAGACCACCATATAAAGGAACAGTACGATACAGAGAAAGCAGGGAAAGGGAAAATGAAAAAGAACAGCAATCTTTTTAGATATAAGGAGAAACAACCAGATAAAAGAAAGAGACAAAAGGTGGAAATGGTACAGAGGGGACAGATGGGCAGAACAGTGGGACAAGACAAGACAGGCACCAGCTCATCAGGGCTGTATAAACAATCAAAGTCAGTACTGGAGAAACCAGGGGTATGGGCACCAGGGCCATACCAGGTAGGACATCACCAGTGGTACTAACCAAACACAAAGAAAGACCAAACATCCCAAATGGTAACTCCTGCTTCATATTTGCAAATATTCAGGGTCTGAAATCAAATAAAAATGACAAAGTTAGTTATGTTAGTGGACTCCTATCAGAAGCAAATGCCATGTTTGGAGCATTTACAGAAACACATACAAGGGATGTTTTGGACGGAGAGATTAAGATAGAAAACTATAACATGTATAGATGTGATAGAATTAATAGGTCACAGGGAGGAGTAGGACTCTATATAAAGATACTCTCTGTTGCACAGAAGTTTTGAACGCTACGAATGATATAGTAGAAATCCTCGGCATTAAAGTGGAAAATAAGAATCTAGTAATTATCCTAGTATACAAACCACCATCAGCAACTGCGGAGGAATTCACAGAGCAGTTAAAGAAGATAGATAGCTATCTGGATAGGCTAGAGAATCCCACCCCAAACATTTTAATCCTTGGAGATTTTAATCTCCCTCATGTAAAATGGAAGATGAGGCACCATAATGTTATACCAGAAATAACTCCTGGAAGCACCCTGGCTCAACAGGCACATACCAGGGAACTAATGAGGCTTTGTGAAAAGTACTCACTAAACCAACAGATAATTGATCCCACTAGAAATGAAAATACCCTGGATTTGATATTCACAAACAACGAGGAATTAATCAGAGACATAACAGTTACAAAAACAATATACTCTGATCATAACATCATAGAAGTTCAAACTAGTATTAACTCAGGGTTAGGGAACTGCGACACTAATGTTAGAGACGGAATGTTCAGTAAGTTTAATTTTAATAACCATAGAATTGACTGGGAAAAAATAAACCAAGAGCTATCAGACATATCATGGGAATCAGACATGAGCACCCCAAATCCCCACCAGTGCCTAGAGAAGCTGAATACAGAAGCATACAAGGTATGTATGAAACACGTACCATTGAGGAAACCCCGAAGAAGATCAGATATAGAGAGAGAGCGTAGGAGATGGTACAGGAGAAGAAAACGGGTTACTGAATTGCTGAAAAACACAGTTATGTTGGAACAGAAGAGAGATAGCCTTAACCAGAGATCACGGAATTAGAGCAAAAACTTAAGATGTCATACCTGACAGAAGAAGTACAAAGGGGAAAAAAGAGCCATACAGGATATTGCAAGAAACCCAAAATATTTCTACTCCTATGCAAAATCCAAGCTAAGAACTACCTGTAGAATTGGACCATTATTGAGAGGAGATTCGTATACGGACGATGAACAGGAAATGAGTGAAATTCTAAAAGAACAGTATGAGTCAGTGTTCAGCAACCCACTAAATGACAGCAAGGTAGAAAATGCAGAAATATTTTCACTCCAGCAGAAGGCTGCGCAAAACCACCTAACGACATTAGTACAAATCCCATAGATTTCGAAAAAGAAATGGCCAACATGCCCACTCACTCAGCACCTGGACCAGATTCATGGAATGCTTTATTTATAAAGCAGTGCAAAGTACCATTAGCAAGAGCCCTTAGTATTCTGTGGAGAAAGAGCTTAGATCTAGGTGAAATTCCAGAGGCCTTAAAGAGTGCAGACATAGCTCCTTTGCATAAGGGAGGTAGTAGAGCACTAGCTAAAAAATTACAGACCAGTAGCCCTCACTTCTCACATCATAAAAATCTTTGAAAGAGTGATGAGACGGCAGATTACAAAGTTCATGGACCAGCACAACCAACATAACCCGAACCAGCATGGCTTTAGAGCGGGTCGATCATGCCTGTCACAGCTGCTGAACCATTATGACAGAATTACGGAGGCATTGGAGGACGACCAAAACGCAGATGTGATTTACACAGATTTTGCAAAGGCGTTTGACAAATGCGATCATGGAGTGATAGCGCACAAAATGAGGGCCATAGGCATTACGGGGAAGGTAGGCAGATGGATTTTGAGTTCCTAACACAAAGAACACAAAACGTAGTAGTGAACAGGGCAAGATCCAGCATCAGCGAGGTCAAAGCTCAGTGCCCCAAGGCACTGTCCTGGCACCTCTGCTGTTTCTCATCCTCATATCAGACATAGATAAAACACCCAGCACACTTTTGTATCATCATTTGCAGATGACACTAAAATAAGCATGAAAGTCACTACGGTAGAGGACACTGAAAAATTACAGGAGGACATAAGCAGGGTCTTCCAATGGGCAGTGGAGAACAACATGACGTTCAATGGTGATAAGTTTCAGCTGCTTAGGTATGGAAAAATGAAGAACTCAAAAGGAACACTATATACAAAACGCAAGAGGTCACCACATAGAACGAAAGGAACACGTAAAGGACTTGGGAATAATTATGTCTGCTGATCTGTCGTTTAAAGACCATAACAAGACAAAGATCACAACAGCCAGGAAGATGACGGGGTGGGTATTGAGAACTTTCAAAACAAGGGAAATAATGCCGATGGTGACACTATTCAAATCGCTAGTGCTCCCTCACTTAGAATACTGCTCAGTGCTGACGGCCCCGTTCAGGGCAGGAGAAATAGCAGAGCTGGAACAAATCCAGAGATCGTTTACGGCTCACATTGAGCCATTGAAACATCTAAATTATTGGGAACGCCTTCAAGTCTTGAACATGTACTCATTGGAGCGGAGGAGAGAGAGTACATGATAATATATACATGGAAAGTACTTGAGGGCCTGGTCCCAAATCTGCACACTGCCATAACAACATACTGGAGTGAGAGATATGGGAGAAAGTGTAAAATAAACCCAGTGAGGAGCAGGGGTGCGGTGGGGACAATACGGGAGCACTGTATTAACATCCGGGGTCCCAGACTATTCAACATCTTACCAGAAGATATCCGAAACACGGCTGGAACCAGTGTAGAAACCTTCAAGAGGAAACTGGACAAATATCTTCACCAGGTGCCAGATCAACCAGGCTGTGATGGATATGTGGGGCAGCGGGCCTCCAGCAGCAACAGCCTGGTTGACCAGGCAAGCACCAGACGAGCCTGGCCCATGGCCGGGCTCAGAGAGAGATACTCTCGAAACTCTTCAAAGATTTACAAAGATTTTTCAAAGAAAGATTTACATATATATAATATATATATATATATATATATATATATATATATATATATATATATATATATATATATATATATACTATATATATATATAATATATATATATATATACATATATATATATATATATATATATATATATATATATATATATATATATATATATATATATATATATATACATATATATATATATATATATATATATATATATACATATATATATATATATATACATATATATATATATACATATATATATATATATATATATATATATATATATACATATATATATATATATATATATATATATATATACATATATATATATATATACATATATATATATATATATATATATATATATATATATATATATAATGTAGATATATGTAAATCGTAGTAGCTTTTACATAACTGGTATGTAAAGGGCTAGGGTGAAAAATATATGTTCTGGTCTCGTGTATTTCATGTTATAACGTAGGACATGAAATTGTTATATTGGGCGTTGCTTCATGGGGGAGAGCGTAGTGCAGCTTACTGAGTCCTGCATAGCAACAGTGGTTACCAGAGAAACTTTCTCAACATGAAACGTAACATAGAGGGAATATGCTTAATATTGATTGGCTGTTGCTGGCTCAGAGACATTTCTGACGTTTTGATTTGTCAACCGTAGATAGTCTGGCAATTTAGTGTGCATTGTTCACATGCGTTTATTACTGCTTGATTTTGAAGTGGGTAGAAGTGTTTTGGGTGACCCAGTTTAATTAGTATTTTCATGCATAGTATATAAGCGTATATAAGCAGGTAACCCGAAGATATTTGATGTTCAGTACAGTCAGCTTACGTTTAATTATTTGTGATTTGTGTGTGCTGCTGGAAGCAGACAAATATTCCTTCACTTTTTAGAAGTTCTTTAAGATATTAATCTTGCAGTGACTAAACACATTATCAATTAAACCAGATATACACCACCACCACATCAGTATTTTTATCTTCTCTAGGGAAACTGGTTTTTTTTTTCTCTGTCTGTCTGTCTCTCTCTCTCTCTCTCTCTCTCTCTCTCTCTCTCTCTCTCTCTCTCTCTCTCTCTCTCTCTCTCTCTCTCTCTATAATATATATATTAATATATATATATATGTATATAATTTATGAGGGAAAAAGATAATTACAAAGTGTGTAAGGTGGGTGAGATGAAAGGTAAGAGGGGAGGAAAGACTCGGGTGTTTTGTTACACTCACTTTGCTTGTGGAGTGGAACAGTGTAGCAGCGTAGTGTTCTATTGTAGGCTTACCGACTCACAATACCCTTGTGTTGTATGTATTACCCAAGCTCTCTCTCTCTCTCTCTCTCTCTCTCTCTCTCTGTCATAACAAAATCCGCTAGGGGCAATTTTGCCTATTTTAGGTAACTTATTTTTAGGTGGGGGATTAATTTGTTATGAAAATAAGAATCATTGTGTGAGTGTGAATTACTTTACTTGCTCATGGATGTGAATGTGTTGTTGTTGTTGTTGTTACTGGCTGTTAAAATCCCTTGTTGATAGACACCTTGCCAGTCTCTATCGCGCGCGCGCGTGTTTGCCACCCGTTACCAAAATGTCTAAGGAATGTGTGTGATGAAAAAACAGTATCTAACAAAGAATGTTAATATGTCTGTTACTATATTTGTTAATGTTTGCCCTCTTGCAGGTGAGTGAGTGTTGGTACTTCCTCATTGATCCCTCTCTTCTGCCGCAGATGTGTGTAAAGTAAAGTACTCTTCTCTTGTATCTGCCTGGTAGTGTAAGTTCACGTACACTTGTCTTGTACGTGCCTGGAAATGTAAGTTCACATACTTTTGTACGTGCCTGAGATAATGTAAGCTCACATACACTTCTCTTGCACGTGTCTGGAACAGTGTAAGTACACTGATCCAGTACATACCCGGGGGTGCTTAAACTTATACAGCTAAAGTACGTTTTGGTTCCTGGGATGGATAGTACTCAAATATTTAATCTTCGGACTCCTGGTTCGTAATTGTGGGGGGTTGAGCCCTTGGGAATTGCCTCTTGTCACTCACTGGCAGAATAACCCGGCACTGCTCGGGTATGTTTCACGTCTTGTACGATAGCTATGAGTAAAAATATACTAATAAAATATTTTTCATGCCGTAGTAGGTCTTCTGATGATTTCAAATGTTTTCTTTCTTGCACCTGCCTTGTCAGGAGGCAGGTATGAGTGCCTCATATTCCCCCACCTGCCTTGTCAGGAGGCAGGTGTGAGTGTCTCACACCCAAACCTGTTTTGTCAGGAGGCAGGTGTCTCACACCCCCACACCTACCTTGTCAGGAAGCAGATGTCTCTCACACTCCCACACCTGCCTTGTCAGGAGGCTGGTGCGTCTCGCACCCCCTACACCTACCTTGTCAGATGGACTGTGAAGTACATAACATCTTAGTCAGCAGACATGTGACAGTCCTGTAGAGAGGCTCAAGATGATAAATTCAATGTATCTGGAAGACCAGAAGGAAAAAGGGCTGATGAGAAAGAGAAGATGAAAACAATACAAGAAAAGGTAGATCAATGCAGAAAGGCAGATAAACAGAAAATAAAGTGACCCTGTTGCTAGAAGAATCTTATAAACTCAGTGAAGTAGAAAACGAGTACAAACTCAGTGAAGAAGTAGAAAACGAGTACAAACGAATCCTGTTGACGGAAGCAAATTCTCTGAAGAGCAAAGCCAAGAGAAAAAAGAAAACTTGCAGAGGATCGAGAGAAAGACACTGAAACTGCAGAAAAAAATTAAAACAAACTGATCACAGCATAGTGTTTAAACATTTGTATCATTCATATTCTGCCAAAATTTGATTTTTCTGTAGATTTTTACTAGTTATAGGCTCTCTAAATGAGATAATTGCAGGTACTTTCACTATACTAATGTTGTTACAAAACATAAGTTAATGATTACAAAGTGACATTTGTGAAAATAGTAAATGTAAATTGCAATGCTCAGTTTAATTTTTAGGTTTATGAATTTCATAAATATGTTTGAATATTGACCATCCTAGTGTAGTGTGTGTAACATTGATAGGTAAAGACTGACTGTGGGAGGAATGGTCGGCTGTGACGGGAGGTTGTGCGCCACAAGTACTCAGTGTCAAGGATTTTTTTAATTTTGTCAGGAAATTTCAGTAAATTTTTAAATTGGTCATCTGAAGCAACCATGTATAGCCTAACATCTGACGACATCCGATGTGACATCGAAGTAAACATCGACAGGACTAAGACTAAAAGAAGTGGTACAGTTTCCCCAAATACTCCAAAATGATGAAAGTACGCTAAGCGCTACAAGGAAGCAGTATCTGACACTCCACATCGACCCAGGAGATATCTCTCAGGGAAAAGTACAGTCACTTGACACTCTGCTGGGACTGTTACTAGTGCTATAAATTAGACACATGTCAACATTGGTGCATTGAGGAAACGTTTTCCACACAGTGGCTTCATCAGTCCATACAAAGGAGAATGGTGAAAACAGGAAGAGTTTGAGGTAATCATTCCACCAGTTTTGAAAAGAATAAGCATATGTGCAAGAAATGGTTTATATACTGTGGGTGAGGTGCAGCAGTCGTAGGTGGTGTCACACTTGACGACTGCTGCACCTCACCTGTCTCATATATAAGCAACTTCTTCGCACATATGCTGATTCTTTAAGATTGATGGACTGATTACATCGACTCAAGGCTGAGGGACTGATTACCTGAAACTCCTCCTGTTCTTCACCATTTCTCCTTTGTATGGACTGATGAAGCCACTTGGGCAAACGTTTCCGCAATAAAATACCCAAGTTTCACATGTGTCTAATTTATCAACTTGTCGGTTCTCTGAACCATTTATCAACACCACAGTCACTATGCTTCTGAATAGCTCAGGAAAGACACGATCTGCTCTGAATGTAGTGAAGCTGGACACTCACAGGGGTGCAAGAGCGATGAGCCTCCGACCTGCCTTAACAGAAGACCACTGCACACTAGCAGCCAAGTGCCCTACCAGGAAGGATCCGGTCACCAAACTGAGGTGAAGTCCCAACTTAACGCTACTCAACTCAACAAGGAATTCCACCCAGGCAGATACAACCAAGAACAGAGACAACACTCATTGTACCCAGGCTTCGCAACAAGCCCCAGCTGCTGCTACTCTAACTCAGATATTTTGAAAACGACCAACAATATCCTTACAAAAAGTCATCTTTGTTCACCTGCACAACGTTGTCCGACCTGGATCCTTCAACACAATAATCACCAAGGTTTTTCGCCGGAACAACCTTCCAGAGATAGACTTCCCAGAAGCCCTACCTTCAGCTGGCATACCATTTTCCCCGTCAGTTCTACGCTGTCTATTATCCAGGCCCACCAACGAAAGTACCAGTTGCCAACACTGTTCCAAATGAGCCCGCTGCCATACCTTCCTTCCACCCCCCTACAACGGCTGCCAGCATTCCCTCGCAAGACAGCCGCAGAACCCATTTCAAGAAAAACCATGGACCCACTGAAAAAAACTGACAGCAACCTTTTCCAAAAAACAGCCAGCAATTGCCCCCATGATCCAGACCAGCCAAACCCTAAAAAGGGGACAAAGAAACTTCCCCCTTCCCCGACAGCGTTTGCACCACTAAAAAATACACTATGAGAATGCTTGCCCAAGGACCCACAGTGGGGGGATCAAGACATTCACTACCCATCATACAACATCTTCCTCCAAGAACTCCTCAACATCCTTGAAGATAGACAAACCTACAAAAACAAGCACGACACTTAACTACACCATACCCCCGAGACCTTGCGTTACAGAGTGGGCCCACTCCAGACTTAGTCCAACCCCCTCCCGTGCAGAGAAGGGATGCTAAACCACCCATCCCCTTCACTTCAATTGGGGATACAGAGGCGGAGAGTGTTTAATGATACCTAGCACTGGTACAACAGAGATTTCTTAAAGATACCCAGTACTGGCACGACAGAGATTGTTAATGATACCCAATACTGGTACAAAAAGTAATTGCTTAATCAATGATACCCAGTAATTTGGGACGACAGAGCTTGCTTTTAAACAAGATACCCAGTACTGGTACAACAAAATTGCTTAAAACAATGATACCCAGTACTTTTGGGACAACAAAAATTTTTAATCAATGATACCTAGTACTAGCACGACAGAGATTTCAATCAGTGATACCTTTGTACTGGCACGACAGAGATTTCTTAAAATGATACCCAGTACTGGTACAACAGAAATTGCTTAATCAATGATACTTAGTACTAGCACGACAGAGATTTCTTTTTAAACAGTGATACCCAGACCGGGGCGACAGATTTCTTTAACAAAATGATACCCAGTACTGGCACGACAGAGATTTCTTTAACAATGATACCCAGTACTGGGGCGACATTTAATGATTCCAAGCACTTGTATGACGGATTTTAATCTATAATTTTAAAAAGTTTTCCTTTCTCTGAGGGTTGAGCTCGGGGCAGGGGGTTTCCCCGTTAATTGTCTGGGGTAGAAGATGGATGTCTTATATGTTTTACACATGGAATACGAAATTTTGTAACACATCCCATATGAAATTTCCTAATTCCCTTCCAAGGTTTCTCTCACGAGCCCCACAGCCCTTATTCCCTTCGCCATTTTGACAGCAGAATGTTCTCTCATTAATGTTTTTTTAGTTCTAATTATATCGTGGAAGCTGCTGGCCCCTCTGCCCTTTGTCTGTTTTTATGACGATTTCGGGGGTTGGAGGGTGAGGCAGGGCGAGTGTTCAAGGGAACATTACACCCCCTCTAACCCCACCCTACCCTATACCAGCAGTGGCTCAGCTTTTTTTGTCCCTATTTGATATTTTTCAAAAAAATTTTCGAGTGCCAGTGGGAATTTTACAAGATGAAAATTTTTATTATTATTATTATTTTTATTATTATTATTATTATATTTATTTGCAGTTTTTTTGGAGAAGAGAAAATACTGATTGAAACGTTCTTAGAAGTCTGTTAAGGCAACTAATAACTTCTGAATTGTTTTAAATGGGTAATTTTAGGGCTTTCATGTTATTTATCACTAGTAAATCACAACAGGTAAAATTAACAAATTATCAAAGTTATACTATACCTTTTTTTCAGATAAAAAAAGGTATATTCATTGTTTTACCATTAAAGAAGTATAATTAAAAATGAAAACGTTTTAAAAAGTTTTTTTTTTTTTTTTAAAATCAGATTTTTTTAGAGAATTGAAACAAATCATTTATAGCTAATACTGAAGTTGTAACAAGTGAAATGTGAATGTAATAAAAAAAATTCAATGATTTTTTGAGAGAATTAGAAACTAACATCATTTATAGCTAATACTGTACGTTGTAAAAAGGGAAAATGTGACAGTGTAAAAAAAAAATAATATAATATCTTTATTTCAAAGCCATGTAAAAGGGGATACGGGCCTGCTGACATCAATGACATACTACTATATAGAAAGCCCCTTGTTATGCTCAGATTTAATTAGGTCAGTTTTGTCCCAGGAGGGCCCCCAAACCAATCGACTAACACCTAGGCCCTATTTTACTGATGGGGAACATAGAAACTGGTGTAAGGAAACACCCCCAAATATTTCTACCCTCCCCGGGAATCAAACCCCGACCCCCCCCTGTGAAGCGAGAACTTTAGCCACCAGGCCACGGGGCCCCCGTAAAAAAGGAAAAATAATCTTTTTTTATTCTAGGAGTTTTGCTGCTTCAGCAACGATAACAGGTGTTCTATAGGGAGGCTTGTATTTGGTTTTTTTTTTGAGTGCTATGCATAACCATTACTAATTAGACTTGATAAATTTAATCACTGAAAACAACGATTCATATAAACATGAAGATGAATATCCCCTTTAAAAAACTACCGGTGAAAAATTTTTCAGATAGTCAGAAGTTTTAGGAAAAAATTTCCAGAGTTTCAGGACCTCATTTTCTGCATTTTTTTGCGCCAATCCTTCAATATTTTTAGGTCAACCCCAAGAACAAATTTTTCCCCCAAATTGAACTGCTTTGTAAATCAGTCAAAAAACATCTTAAAATTATGAACATTCCACTGTAACATTTCCAAATTTATTTTGACCTGAACTTGGTAAATCTTGCAAATTGTTCAAGATGAACATTATTTTCAAAATTTCACTGGAAGGCTCTGAATGATGTTTTTTTGTCATGAATTTCAAGCTCAGATAATTTTGGCAAAAGAAAGAGTCAAAAAAAGACGAATTTCATCCAAATACTAAAAATCATTTTAAAGGGCAGAATCGGACTGAACCAAAATATTGTTGTACATAGTCCTTGTACACCTAATTCACCCCGCTCGAAATTTGAAAAAGTCTTTTTTTTTCTTGTGGTAAAGCACGGGAGAAATTAAAAATTTAATTTACATTTTCATAATTTCAAGTTCCTTGAGACCAGCTTTACCTTTTTTTGATGATGAGGCCCCTCGTGTACAAAAAGGGAAAACCGTCAGTGGATGGTCAACATATTTTGCAAACACAACAAAACCTGCTTCTCCATCAGTTGTCACACAAACTATTTTTTAAAGGTGACCGCGATTAGACATCTCGTTTATACTGCCTAACGTTTTCCATCCCCTTGGGGTTCAGATTGAGTTACCAACTTAACCAGTTATTCATAAAAATTGGGGAAGCGATGTCCACAGCACATCAGCAGCTCCCATTATTGCTCGATTTATAGTTCCTCTGATCTCTTGTTGCCATCTTTTAAAATTCTATTTTTTTTTTCTGTGTTTCTATTCACTGGCAAACCCTTTAAAGCGCTGGATATTTTTTTCCCTTTTTGGAAAAACCAAAAAAAAGGAGCACATTGTAGTCATATTTTTTTATTCATCACTGAGGATTGTCCCTGTTTTAGTAATAAACT
>WNWK01028333.1:0-25489 GCA_009830355.1 Cherax destructor | reverse complement strand
TTTAAGAAACCTTATGCCATCTCCAGTGTTTACAGTCAAATAAATAATAATCAGAAGAACTTCTTGATACCATGACGACGTGCTGTGTTAAAATTTGTTTATGTCGCTTGTTAATAGTTCTCTTTATGTTCTCTGGATTCAGTTCCCTTGGTGAATTAGTCTCCTGGTGATTTGACTCTTGGGTAATTTAATCCTTAGGTTTTAGCCTTGGTGTAATGTGCAATACTGTATAACGTTTTAAAGATAAACTTTTGTAATAAACCAAACCAAGTAATAAATCAACTGTGACTTTTATTAGATTGGCTTTGGTTGGTTGATTGGCTAATGTTGATTAATGCCTGTCGACTACACTAGTGTCAATAAAGCTGTACGGTAATCTTTTCATCACCAGACAAGAATACTTTAACCCCCAAAATAGTGATTACAAAAAACTCTCAGCATATATACGCTGAGAGAAATACACCTTTCGGTGTATATATTCTGTGAGTATCCTTGTTTGAATTAACGTTATACGCTATCATTGTTTGCCGATATTATTATTGTACTGTGTAATCATGTAGATTCTAAATAGGATAAATGTATATTAAAGGGATTTATATTAAAAATATATCTCAATTGAACGAGGATATAATCAGTGGCTAGGACATGTACACTGAGAGGTGTAGTTTCTCTAAGTGTGGACACAGAAAAGCGCCTCTCAATGAGTGTACACGAAAGTGTTTGCCTGAGTGTATAATACACTGAGACCTTACTTTAATCCTTATTTTAAGGATGATTAACGTATTTTTCGCCCTCGTGTAGTCGATAGGATTTGAACAAGAAACATGTTTATTTAATAATCTATACATTCAATATATAATTTTTTTCTATGTATGAAAATATTTTTCAAAGAAAAATATTTTTATCCAAGAAAAATATTTCGTTTAAGGATAATGAAACATCTTAGAACGTACATTCAGATACTGAAGAAGAAACATTTTTCATTCAGATTATCATCCAAGACAGTCAGTAACTCAGGTTAACCCAAGGAAGACATTTTGTGGGCTTATCAAGTATCCCCAGAATAATTATTTCATGACGTTGCCTGACATTTTTTCATTTATTTTTATTTCCTTCAACTTCTCGATTTTAATTTTTCTCATAACTTGAGAATGCCTCATCCAGTAGGCTTTAAATTTTCAACACTTGTGCATGGTAACAAGGATTAAATTCTAGAGGCAACTGGCCTGTTCACGTGACCTATGACCAAAGTTGTTGAATACATTCACAGCATCCTGAAGTGATTCAGATAACTTCCAAAATCCTCCGTGGTGGAGTTCCAAAGGTTCAGAAAGGTGTTAAAAAATATGTTGACAGCAGAAAGTGAAATTCATCAGTGTTGGTGAAGACTGACGAATTTTATGTGTAAAATAATGTGAAACTTTTATTTCCGTTAAATCTCGTTAAATAAATTTCACTTTAGCTCTTCTGAATAACTTCGAAAATTAGCTGCTGGTGCGTCTTAGGTCCAGGATAGTACCTATTAAGTTTCGTTTGTGTTGGAGAATGACTCATCTGATAGGCTTCAAATTTTTACCGATGGTTTGGTTACCTGAACACAAGGCTACACTTCCATTAGGTGGCGTAAGTTCCAGTTTGCCAATTGCCAATTGATATTCATTATTTATTCTATAACTAACGAATTCTTCTCCTGACTTGCTTCAAAATATTATAGACGATGCTGCGTTCTATAAGATGGATGATGCAGATGATAACTCATAAGTTTAGTCTGAACATTGACAAGTTTGAAATTTTGTTGAAACAGTTAAAAAAATCTCGGTATCATTGGAATCAGATCAATTATTGAAAAATGAGTTTTATGATTGGCTTCAATGTTTACCATTGGTGGCCTTTATTAAAACCCAGATTCTCACCCACTTTGAGCTGTGTAAATTTCAGTTTTTCAATTTTACTGAGCATATTGTTTCCAATTTATTGAGCGAGACAAGGAAGGTCCAAAAGTAAAAGCTGAGAAAATACTACACAACACCAGACTAGATTCTAACACCAGTCGATACATAGTTCTACTTGTCTATAACACAAACAATAACCTTTCTAAATCTGTAGCCAACGCCAACATCAGGGTTGCCTACCTACCCTCCATACACTATAATGGGTCGAGCTAAAAGAAAATATAGGATATTGTGAAAACTTTTTACGTGGATGAAACTTCCGGGGACTCGAACACGAGGATCAACGAACACAGAAACGCCTGTCAAAGGGATAAGATGTGCAGTCGCTTGTATATTGTACAGCGCTTGTACTATATGCAGCAGACCGACTATTGTGCAACGCTTGTACTATTGCAGCGCTTGTACCATTGTGCAGCGCTTTATATTGTGCAGCGCTTGACTATTGTGCAGCGCTTGTACTATTGTGCAGCATTGTACCTATTGTGCAGCGCTTGTACTTATTGTGCAGTTTGTATATCAGCAGCTTGTACTATTGTGCAGCGCTTGTACTATTGTGCAGCGCTTAGGACATTGTGCAGCTTGTACTATTGTGCAGCGCTTGTACTATTGCAGCAGCGCTTGTACTATTGTGCAGCGCTTGTACTATTGTGCAGCGCTTGTACTATGTGTGCAGCGCTTGTACTATTGCAGCGCTTGTACTCATTGTGCAGCGCTTGTACTATTGTGCAGCTGAACCTTGTGCAGCGCTTGTACTATGTGCAGTGCTTGTATTATTGTGCAGCAGCTTTGTACTATTGTGCAGCGCTTAGACTATTGTGCAGCGCTTGTACTATTGTGCAGCGCTTGTACTATTGTGCCGCGCTGTACTATTGTGCAGCGCTTGTTTACTGTGCAGCGCTTGTAACTATTGTCAGCGCTTGTACTATTGTGCAGCCTTGTACTATTGTGCAGCGCTTGTACAGCAGCGCTTGTACTATTGTGCAGCGCTTGTACTATTGTGCAGCGCTTGTACTATTGTGCAGCGCTTGTACTATTGTGCAGCGCTTGTACTATTATCAGCGCTGTACTAATTGCAGCGCTTGTACTATTGTGCAGCGCTTGTACTATTGTGCAGCGCTTGTACTTGTGCAGCGCTTGTACTATTGCAGCGCTTGTACTATTGTGCAGCGCTTGTACTATTGTGCAGCGCTTGTACTATTGTGCAGTGCTTGTACTGTTAGTAGCGCTTGACTATTGTGCAGCGCTTGTACTATTGTGCAGCGCTTGTATATTGTGCAGCGCTTGTACTATTGTGCCGCGCTTGTACTATTGTGCAGCGCTTGTACTATTGTGCAGCGCTTGTACTATGTGCAGCGCTTGACTATTGTGCAGCGCTTGTACTATTGTGCAGCGCTTGTACTATTGTGCAGCGCTTGTACTATTGTGCAGCGCTTACTATTGTGCAGCGCTTGTACTATTGTGCAACGCTTGTACATTGGTGCAGCGCTTGTACTATTGCATGCAGCGCTTGTATCTATTGTGCAAAGCGCTTGTACTATTATAAGCGCTTGTACTATTGTGCAGCGCTTACTATTGTGCAGCGCTTGTACTATTGTGCAACGCTTGTACTATTGTCGGGCCTTGTACTATTGTGCAGCGCTTGTAATTATTCGGAAACTGTATCAGAAACTTTTCAGATGCTAAACTACTAGTTATCAAAGAATCAGACTGTGCTTGGAATCTACTCTAATTGTCACGACTAACACTAAAAACAAGGAATTCAGGTTCTTCCTTAATTTCAGAAACTCTGGTTAAACTTATTTTCACCAGACATGATACTCTCATATTACAAAAAATTATATAGATGACGTCGGCCAACTGACCTAACCTAATGTTAAAGTATTCGATCGCTCCACTAAGTCACATTACAGCAGGAACTTTACCTGCCCAGTTTTACATCTAACCTCAGAACTTCACTATATAAGTGTGTGATGTTTACTTGTCTCTGTGTGAACTGATAAAGAACCTTGTGAACAAAGCGTCTTGTCAATAATGAAATGCCATATTCAATATTTTGTGCTGACGGTCAGAAAGTTGGATGTTGGGTTGTAACATCAGGGAAGGGAGGAGAGAGGATGTGTTGTAACATCAGGGAAGGGAGGAGAGAGGATGAATGTTTCAGAGGGGATAGCAATATCCACTAGTCTAATGATCTTGTGGGATGAACGGAAGACTTGCAGCTGTTCTTGTGAAATAGAACGAAGGCTGATTAAATTATTGGAACCTGTCTGTTGTGAGTCTGAGGAAACAGTGATAATGTGAATCATCTCTTCCCATGCAATTATGTATCAGTAATTTACTTGCTGTGTTGATATGCAACCTCTTTAACCCAGCATATTACACTATGTAACAAAATTTCACTTTAGTCGTGTTTCTTGGAAATAAACATCAATTCCTAATTCTTTATAACTAAACAAAATATAAAAAAGCAATTTTGATCCCAAAACTTTGCTTTTGTGGTGAGGACACTTGTGGAACACTTTCAAGACTGATGAAAAACTATTATCTTCTAGGGTTTTGCTTGGCAAATATAAAAACAGGGACTCACAAACCATCATTCAGTTCAGCTCTGGCTGCCTGAGAAGACACATCATAAGAAGTGTAATGGCATCAAGAGGTTGCAATCATTCTCCAGATGCATTCTGTTACATACGTCGTCAATTCATTAAGACAAGAGCAAAGAAGTTCTCTGTAACAGCATCTAAAAAAATGTGTGAAGCTTACAAAGCATATTTTGGCATGCCAGTTAGGGACCAAGACAAGACCTGGACACCTCATGTTGCTTGTGAACATTGTAAGAAAACATTGGAAGGTAAGAAAGTCATTAGTTATATGAAGGGTAAAATCTTGAATATGAACATTTTATAAATGAAATGTATGTAACAGAAACTAATTATTTTGCTCTTTTACAAGATGGTATAGAGGAGAAAAAAGGGCCATGAAGTTTGCTGTTCCTAGAATATGGCGTGAACCCACTGATCACTCAACCAACTGCTACTTCTGCCTGGTGGATCCTGCCAAACGACGAACTGGAAAAAATGCACCTGCTATTTCTCATCCAGACCTTCCCTCTTCTATTGCAGCAGTACCACACAGTGCTGATCTTCCTGTACCTACACCTCCAGAAAGAAGTCAACCGTCAGAAGAGGAAAGCAACAAATCAGAAAATGAAGAGCACAGTGAACAAGACTATGATCTCACAGATGCAGCTGTTGGGAGGACTCCTTACTACCCAAACCAAACAGACCTCAATGACCTTATCAGAGATCTTGGTTTGATAAAGTCAAATGCTGAGCTTTTGATTTCAAGGTTCAAGGAGTGGGACTTGTGGATGAAAGTTGCAAGTGGCAAGCCAAAGAAAACGTCACCAACATTTCTCAAGCTTCTTCACTAATAAGCATAGTTGTGCTACTGTAATTATGTGATCAGGACTGTTTGATGCAATTGGATGCATGCAATTCAGATGAGTGAGACTCTTCATTGACAGCTCCTCCAGAAGCCTGAAAGCTGTATGCATCTGCACAATGGGAACAAGTATCCATCTCTTCCCTTGGCTCATTCAGTCATCTAAGGAGGACTACAACAGTGTCAAACTTGTACTGGAAGCTTTGAACTATGATAATAAGGCTGGAGGTTATTGGAGACTTCCAAAATGGTGGCATTTTTATGGGACTCAAATGAGGTTTTACCAAGTTTCCTGTTATTTCTGTCATTGGGATAGTAGAGACAGAGCAGCACATTACCAGAGGAAGCACTGGCCTCAAAGGACTGAGTTCTCAGTAGGAAAACATAATATCAAGCATAAACCATTGGTGGATCCTCAAAGGTTCTGTTCCCTCCATTACACATCAAACTAGGGCTAATGAAACAGTTTATAAGCTCTTGACAAGAGTCTTCAGCCTTCAAGTATCTTCAAGACTTCTTTCCAAGCTATCAGAGGCAAAGGTGAAGGCTGGCATCTTCACTGGACTACAAGTCAGGAAAATCATGGAGTGCTCAGAATTTCCAATCATCTCACAGAGAAGGAAACGGAAGCCTGAAGTGTTTTGTTGCTGTAGCACAGGGCTTTCTGGGCAACAACAAGGCTGACAATTATGTGGAACTTGTTGAGACCTTGGAAAAGCTATGGTCAGATGGGTTGCAGGATGTCCTTAAGGTCTATATCCTTGATGCTCCATCTGACAATTTCAAGGAGAATATGGAGCATACTCAGAGAAGCAAGGGGCGCGCTTCCACCAAGATATAATGGACTTTGAACACAGATATCAGGGATCTTATAATGAAAACATGATGAGAGACAACATTTGGGGGCTTAAACGGGAAATTGATTTGTTGCATGCTCGCAAATCCAGAAAAACTGTACATTTTTAACTTTGTAAATATGTTTCAGAAAGTTTAAAAAAAAAATTGTGTGAATTTTATTTTATTAAAGTAAATTTTATTTATTATATGTTTTTGTTTTACATCCAAAACTAGCAAAAAATATTGAAATTTAGCTATTTTTTATCAAAAATTCATCCTGTAAGCAATAAAAGGAGTTGTGAAATAACACTTACTTGCCAGGAACAAAAACTTGTCTTAAATAGTGTTATGACTGAAGATGGTATTTATTATTAATTATTATTATTATTAGTATAAATAATCAAAGGATGGCAACTGTAAAATCGGATTCAGTGAAAGATAGGTTCAAACATTGTCAATATGTACAGTGTGAGCAGCTCTCAGCTATTTTATGTGACTAATTATCTTACAATAGTCACACAAAACACCCAGAACTCACCACGCGGAGGTGGCTGCTCTTAGAGTTCCTTTCTTTTTTTTTTTTTTTTAACATGAAAAAAATGTACCACACTTAAAATAAAGAAACTTAAACCCATAAAGTAAAATAGATTATTCTTATCCATAGCACAAAGTATTCAGTAAAATGATATATATTTTCTTATAATATTCAACCGTCGCTGACCTATGCTTCTTGATTAACATGGCAGAGTCCTCTGCGGTACTTCATTATGCCGTTGATTTCCCAAACTAAACGCCTTTTACGGAGACGAGAGAGAGTATCTTGTCTACTGTGGAGTGTCAGAGCCTTGCCTCGGATCTCATGGATCTTAGATCTCATTCGAGCGATCTGCTGAGGCTCATCAAGCATCTTAAACGATGTTCTGTTACATAGAAGTTAAAAGCTCTTCCTTTGGAAGCTCCTGACGTTCAGCAAGGTCACGGTGTACTGGTTCTAGAGATACATATTTTGGAAGATGTTCAGGAGGAAGTTTTAGGAATTACAGCTGGAGAGTTGGACAGGAGAAGGGGATGAGGAACGGAACTCTTCAAGAGGAGCCTCAAGAATCACCTCGTAGTCCAAAGTGGCTGATTTGAGGTCCTTTCCTCGGGAACCTTATGAGTCTGTAGTGATTCCTTGTGTTACGTTATTCTTGACAATGTCGTAAAGGTTGCTTTACTTTTCCAAATGTTTTTCTTCCAGATGCAAGTTCGACGCAGATTTCATCACCCTGACGGACCTTGCTGACGTCAAGGCCCTTTTGGTGCTTCTTATCCCATTCTTGGGCGCCATACCTCCATTCAGGGAAAGATAAAACCTGCCATGATGGATAAATTTTTCCACCCTGGACATATCTTGTGGGTCGTGAAAGCAGGTGAAGAAACGACGACGGAAGTAAACTTCATCTTATGGGGAAGATCTTGTCTCCCAAACTTCCGCCTCCATACGTGTGAGTTTATTCTCACAGTCATTTACTCCTTCGGCAGAGACACGAAGCGCTAATAGTGTTGTTTAGCACAATGAGTGGCTGACTAAGACTCAGTAGTCACTAGAAACAATATCTTCAACTGATATTTTGTTCCCAGATTTTATACATTAGCAAAAAATAGTATTATTTGAAATAATAGTTAGGTTGGAATAATATTTAGAGTATTTTCTTGCAGTTGTCCTGAGCTTGTGAAGATAGATTTGATAGTATTGATTATGTCATTGACTGAGATGTTATTGTAGTGATAGACAGTGTTAATGTTTGTGATAGTGAAGCTTATTGTGGTGGTAGTGATGGTATTAATGTTTGTAATAGTGAAGTTTGTTGTGGTGGTTATGACGTGTTAATGTTGTGATAGGATGTCTGTGGTGAGAGATGTTTATATTTGTGTTAATGAAGATGGTTGTTGTAATAGTAGTAATGGTAATGATTTGTGATAGTGAAGTTTGTGGTAGTGATGGTGTTAATGTTTGTGATAGTATAGTTTGTAAGTGTGAAGTTGTCGTTGTTGTGGTAGTGGAGGTAATGTTTGTGATAGCAAAGTGTGTTGCGATGGAGCTGACGTCTTAATGATTTGGTAATGAACTTTGATGCTGTGGTAGTTATGGTGCTGATGTTAATTGTTCAGGTTGTAATGGTGTTGATGTTTGTTGTGATGGTATTGATGTTTGTTGTTGTGGTAGTGATGGTGCTGATGTTTGTTGCTCTGGAAGTGATGATGTTGATTTTTGTTGTGATCGTAGTGATGGAGTTGATGTTTATTGTTGTGGAAGTAATGGTGTTGATGTTTGTTGTGACGGTAGTGATGGTGTTGATTTTTGTTGTGACGGTAGTGATGGTGTTGATGTTTGTTGTGATGATGTTGATGTTTGTTGTTGGGATAGTGATAGTGCTGATGTTCGTTGTAGTTGTGGTAGTGATGGTGTTGATTTTTGCTGTTGGGGTAGTGATAGTGCTGATGTTCGTTGTAGTTGTGGTAGTGATGGTGTTGATTTTTGCTGTTGGGGTAGTGATAGTGCTGATGTTCGTTGTAGTTGTGGTAGTGATGGTGTTGATGTTTGTTGTGATGGTGTTAATGTTAGCTTTTGTGGTAGTGATGGTGTTGATGTTTGTTGTTGTGAAAGTGATTGTGTTGATGTTTGTTGTTGTGGTATTGATGGTGTTGATGTTTGTTATTGTGGTAGATATTAATGGTGTTGATGTTTGTTGTTGAAGTGATAGTGTTGATGTTTGTTGTTGTGGCAGTGATGGTGTAGATGTTTGTTGTTGTGTTAGTGATGGTGTTGATGTTTGTTGTTGTGGTAGTGATGGTGTTGATATTTGTTGTTGTGGTAGTGATGGTGTTGATGTTTGTTGTTGTGGTAGTGATGGTGTTGATGTTTGTTGTTGTGGTAGTGATGGTGTTAAAGTTTGTAATAATGAAGTTTGTTGTGGTAATAGTGATTGTGTTAATATTTGTGATAGTAAAGTTTGTTCCTGTAATAGTGTAAGTAAGTAAGTTTATTTAGGTATACACAAATATAGTTACATAGATTATCATACATAGCAGCACATGTGTAAAGACCAACCATAATCCAAAAAAGTCAGAAAGAGTGACTTATTTCCAGTGGGGTCCTTTGATGCTGTTAATATTTTTCATAGAGGAGTTTGTTGTGGTAATAGAGATGATGTTATTGTGATAGTGGAGTTTGTTGTGATGGTAGTGATGACTTAATGTTTGTGATAGCGAAGTTTGCCTTGGTAATAGTGATGGTGTTAATGTTTGTGACACTGAAGTAGTTGTTGTAGTGGTAGTGATGGTTTTACGTTTTGTGATAGTGAAGTTTGTTGTGGTGATGGTGCTTTGTGAACGTGATCTCCAAGCAACACGTTTATCAGTTAGTCGAGTTGACTTACGACTTCTCCCCCAACTGACGTGTTCATGAAATCTTGATACATAGGATATCTTTTACAACCCTGTTGCTAACCTCTGGCCAAACTTTTAGGCATGACCTACTTCCAGTGGACCCACCCACTGTGACAGTGCCTTTAAACCTGCACCTATCTTCTGGATCCGGATATATGATACTCTGTCTGACTTTTGGGTTATCTACGTTCTCTCATTATATGATGCTATCTATGATAATCTATGTAACTGTATTTATATATACCTGAATAAACTTTCGTACTTATATAATGTTCAGTCTCCTGCCCCTTGATCCAGGCTAAAAAACTAAACATCTTAAATCAAAGATGAAAAGACTGGTTATCTCATCTCCTCTGTTTCTTTCATAATCTCTGTACTGAGTTGGGATAGCTGCTGGATGCGAAAACATCTTAATAAAGGTAAGTAAGTCTTCCTCTTCTTGGTTCGCAGGTACTCTCCCGGCCCGGGTTTTTCCAGATGGTGACCCGGCCTTGATCCCTGTCTTGGGAGTGTCTGAGACCTATATCTCCATGGGAGACAAGCACTCATCTTCTGGGACCAACTGTCCCCAGGCCTAGCCCCACTCCCCAGCCTCACGGGGCTCGTAGGAGAAGCTAAGCTCTGGTCTGCCATATTCCCAGTCCCCAGGGAGGTCTTGGGAATGGCAGTCTTGTGAGCTGCAGGTGGTAGCTAGCTCTGGCACTGTCCCCGCCCTAGGAGGGCTCGTGGGAATGATGGTACTTCTAAATGTTGCTAAATGTTTCTTATTCATTAAGAAAATTCATATATATGTATACACTGAGAGGCATATCACCTCGTGTATATTCGAGTTCAAAGTTTAAGTTTTTGTTTATTTTTAATATTAATAAAAAATGAGAAACGTAACTGTGTAACAAATATATTGCTGTAATTGTTTTCATGTAAACAAATAGTGATTTTGGTAATAGTTATTATTGATATATTCTGATTTTGGTAATAGTTATTATTGATATATCTCAGTCTATATTCGCCTTTTACTCGTTTTCTATGAGTAAAAACATGTTAAGAAAACTAAAGTTTAAGTTAAACTTCGTTAATTATTACTGCCTGTAGGGATGGATGAAAGATAATAAGAATAATAACGTGTAGTGTTGTATAGTGACATTGTAGTGTAGTATAGTGACATGTGTAGTGTAGTATAGTGGGATTTGTGTAGTGTTGTATAGTGACATGTGAGTGTAGTATAGTGACATGTGTAGTGTAGTATAGTGATTTGTGTAGTGTTGTATAGTGACATGTGTAGTGTAGTATAGTGATATGTAGTGTAGTATAGTGGGATTTGTGTAGTGTTGTATAGTGACATGTGTAGTGTAGTATAGTGACATGTGTAGTGTAGTATAGTGGGATTTGTGTAGTGTTGTATAGTGACATGTGTAGTGTAGTATAGTGACATGTGTAGTGTAGTATAGTGGGATTTGTGTAGTGTTGTATAGTGACATGTGTAGTGTAGTATAGTGTGACGTGTGTAGTGTTGTATAGTGACATGTGTAGTGTTGTATAGTGACATGTGTAGTGTAGTATAGTGTGACGTGTGAGTGTTGTATAGTGACATGTGTAGTGTTGTATAGTGACATGTGTAGTGTTGTATAGTGACGTGTGTAGTGTTGTATAGTGACATGTGTAGTGTTGTATAGTGACATGTGTAGTGTTGTATAGTGACATGTGTAGTGTAGTATAGTGACATGTGTAGTGTAGTATAGTGTGACGTGTGTAGTGTTGTATAGTGACATGTGTAGTGTAGTATAGTGACATGTGTAGTGTAGTATAGTGTGACGTGTGTAGTGTTGTATAGTGACATGTGTAGTGTAGTATAGTGACATGTGTAGTGTTGTATAGTGACATGTGTAGTGTTGTATAGTGACATGTGTAGTGTAGTATAGTGACGTGTGTAGTGTTGTATAGTGACATGTGTAGTGTAGTATAGTGACATGTGTAGTGTAGTATAGTGGGATTTGTGTAATGTTGTATAGTGACATGTGTAGTGTAGTATAGTGTGACGTGTGTAGTGTAGTATAGTGACATGTGTAGTGTAGTATAGTGACATGTGTAGTGTAGTATAGTGGATTTGTGTAAGTTGCTAGTGACATGTAGTGTAGTATAGTGACGTGTGTAGTGTTGTATAGTGACATGTGTAGTGTAGTATAGTGACATGTGTAGTGTAGTATAGTGACATGTGTAGTGTAGTATAGTGACATGTGTAGTGTAGTATAGTGTGACGTGTGTAGTGTTGTATAGTGACATGTGTAGTGTAGTATAGTGTGACGTGTGTAGTGTTGTATAGTGACATGTGTAGTGTAGTAGTGTGACGTGTGTAGTGTTGTATAGTGACATGTGTAGTGTAGTATAGTGTGACGTGTGTAGTGTTGTATAGTGACATGTGTAGTGTAGTATAGTGTGACGTGTGTAGTGTAGTATAGTGACATGTGTAGTGTAGTATAGTGTGACGTGTGTAGTGTTGTATAGTGACATGTGTAGTGTAGTATAGTGTGACGTGTGTAGTGTAGTATAGTGACATGTGTAGTGTAGTATAGTGGGATTTGTGTAGTGTTGTATAGTGACATGTGTAGTGTAGTATAGTGACATGTGTAGTGTAGTATAGTGGGATTTGTGTAGTGTTGTATAGTGACATGTGTAGTGTAGTATAGTGTGACGTGTGTAGTGTTGTATAGTGACATGTGTAGTGTTGTATAGTGACATGTGTAGTGTAGTATAGTGACATGTGTAGTGTTGTATAGTGACATGTGTAGTGTTGTATAGTGACGTGTGTAGTGTAGTATAGTGACGTGTAGTGTAGTATAGTGTGACGTGTGTAGTGCTGTATAGTGACATGTGTAGTGTAGTATAGTGACGTGTAGTGTAGTATAGTGTGACGTGTGTAGTGTTGCATAGTGACATGTGTAGTGTTGTATAGTGACATGTGTAGTGTAGTATAGTGTGACGTGTGTAGTGTTGTGTAGAGCCAGGCCACAACAAGGTAACTTCCTTAAAAGGAAATGAACTGTAAAATCTGCTACATAATCACAGTATTTTTTATGACAGTTACAAACTAGTTATTAAATATGATAATTACACAAAGGATTGCATTATTAGAGGGACAATTACATTTAAATATAATTCTGGCTTCACTCTAACATCTCCACAACAATGAATGTTGATAGTGTCAGTAATGTGCCGATGTAATACCGTTGTGTACAGACGTTGGAATCGGTGTCCCGTGGCCTGGCAGGAAACGCTCTCACCTCAAACACTGAGTGTTCGTGGTTCGATCTCCGGCAAGGGTGAAAGCATTGGGCGTATTTCCTTACACCTGTTGTCCCTATTCACATAGCAAGTAAGTAGGCACCTGAGTGTTAGTGGACTGGTGTGGGTCGCATCTTGAGGGACAACACTGAAGGAGCACAGTGGAAATAAGAGAGTAATCGATGAAGCACTGACTTTCTTGGGTTATCCTGGGTGGTTAACCCTCCCGGTTAAAAATGTTATCATATCTGATCTCTCATATATTCGCCCTTATGGCAGAGAGCAGAGAGTGTCTCATTGCACGCTCACCTTGTTGCTCATCTTGCTTCTGGATGTGAGAACTGAGTCACTGTTGTGGTATTTTGTGCTGGGTCATTAACCCAGGCAGGCCAACATGGGTTGTGTGTTCCTGCCCTCCTGCCAGGCTTTCTGCTTCCCTAAGTTCTAAAATATTCTTCCTGGCGCCAGGCGCCTGACGTGAGGATTGGGCTGGAAGCCAGAGACACCACTGTCAAGGAAGCCAAGCCGCTGCTAAGCCTGCCCAAATGTCAGCACGGCGGCATCGTCTCTAAGCCAGTGTTGCATCCCTACTGATATCTACCATGTATGTCCTTATCTCAGGTAAGGTCTAACCCACTGGCTTCTTAAGCCAAGACAGTTGCCTACACTTCTGTATATTGCTGCAAGCCACGTGTTGCATCTGTCGGTTATGCAGTGGTAAGCCAATCTCCAAGCTTTGTGATTCTGGCTTTGTGTGCGAAGCCCAGGCGTGCCGCTGGCCACACTAAGCCAGTCACTGTGGAGTCCTTTGCTGTGTTGCCATGACAACCACAACTGTTACCACTACTCCCTTGCTCGACCTTCCTTTGTGTTGAATGACAACCACAACTGTTACCACTACTCCCTTGCTCGACCTTCCTTTGTGTTGCCATGACAACCACAACTTACCACTACTCCCTTGCTCGACCTTCCTTGTGTTGCCATGACAACCACAACTGTTACCTACACCCTTGCTCGCCCTTCCTTTGTGTTGCCATGACAACCACAACTGTTACCACTACTCCCTTGCTCGACCTTCCTTTGTGTTGCCATGACAACCACAACTGTTACCACTACTCCCTTGCTCGACCTTCCTTTGTGTTGCCATGACAACCACAACTGTTACCACTACTCCCTTGCTCGACCTTCCTTTGTGTACACCGAGGTTTCCAGTTGATGAAATAATAATAATAATAATAATAATAATAATAATAATAATAATAATAATAATAATAATAATAATAATAATAATAATATTAATAGTAATAATAATAATAATAATAATAATAATAATAATATAATAATAATAATAATAATAATAATAATAATAATAATAATAATAATAATAATAATAATAATAATAATAATAATAATAATAATAATAATAAACTTTATTTCTATAAGTAGATGATACAACTTTTACAGGCCTAACTGACATCAATGTCATACTATAGAAAGCCCCTGGTTATGCAGAGCATTTCGGGCAGCTTAGGTTACTCTTGTCCCAGGATGCGACCCACACTAGTCAGTAACACCCAGGTACTTACTAACTGCTAGGTGAGCAAGGACAGCAGGTATAAGGTAACACGACCAATGTTTCCACCCGTACCGGGGAACGAACCCCGGACACTTAAGGTATGATCTTAGTGCGCTACCAGCTGAACTACGGGACACGAATAATGGTACGAGGTGAAAATAACGATGATGCCAAGCCGTCTTCTCCCTGGTGATACCATCCCAGGTCGGTGGAAATAACTTGTCCCTCTTGTGAGCGCCACAACGTCATGTTGCAGCAGCCACCACAACATCAGCTGACTGTTGCCTCGGGCTTGCTTGCTAACTTGTATATATTACCAGTCCTTCTTTTCAGAAGTTCCTGCATCTTTATTAATAGGCTAAGTACCGCCGATACAGAGTTTTGCTTTATTTTTCTCTTTATTAAGTACATCTATTCCAGCTGTATGTCAGTACTTTCATAGTTAGATGCTTCTTTACTGTGCCCAGATGTAACACAGTGTTTCTTGGTGTCCCAGTGCATAGTTATTCGTATTCTATCTCAGGAAAGTGTGTCTTGTGTTTTTTCTGAGTTGCTCAGTACAAACACTTTTATTTTAGTTCTCTTTTGTAATTTTTTTCCATGGACTACTTAAGGAAATTTTTGAAATCAGTGTATGCATTTGTTTTACAGTTCTTTTTCTGTGCTTTTGTTGGCACTGCTTAGAGCACCATTGTGCATTTTTATCTTGGTGTTATTTTTAGCTATTGGTGCTATTGTGTACCATTCGTTAACTATTATTTTTCCTGGTGCTGTTGTTTTGTTAATAGCTTTTAACTGTGTTCTTTCAGGTTGTGTATTTAGGAATGACATTTGCTTCCAGCTTTTATTTTTGTTTTGCCTGTTACACTGCTTTTGTTATGGTTGAAAGTCTTTGTGTACTTGTTGCATGATACCTTGTGTACTTGTTGCATGATACCTTGTGTACCTGCTGCATGATACCTTGTGTACTTGTTGCATGATACCTTGTGTACCTGTTGCATGATACCTTGTGTACCTGCTGCATGATACCTTGTGTACTTGTTGCATGATACCTTGTGTACCTGCTGCATGATACCTTGTGTACTTGTTGCATGATACCTTGTGCTGGTATTGCAAATCGAGTGGAGGATATTCTGCAAGTAAGCCTTGCTTGTGGATCACCTCTGCAAGTAGATTATTATTATTATGGGGGAGCGCTAAATCTGTAGGGATTATACAGCGCCTGTGGGAATGGGGTGATGAAAGGCATTCAGTCTTAATTCAGTGAATTGGAGCACAGATCCAATTCCCTAGATCAAGAGCCCATCACCAGCATCAAGGAACCTCCCTCGAGGAGTGAGTGACCTGTCTGTCCCCCTTAATTAAATGCAGGATTTCCAGGGCTACATTTAGTTTTCCGTTTGATTTGTGTGTGTGTGTGTGTGTGTGTGTGTGTGTGTGTGTGTGTGTGTGTGTGTGTGTCTGTGCGTGGTTCTTTAATGTTTTGTTTCTCTCATCTAATTTGCTGCTATTTTTGCGAGTTACGAACTGAGTGGCAACCTCATCCACCGTACATTTTTACTGTGACATTTTGTACAAACGTGGTTGGGGAGTTTGCTTGATGTCACCTGTGTGTTTCACTTGCGTGTGTGTTACACATTATTGCTTGATGTCACCTGTGTGTTTCACTTGCGTGTGTGTTACACATTATTGCTTGATGTCACCTGTGTGTTTCACTTGCGTGTGTGTTACACATTATTGCTTGATGTCACCTGTGTGTTTCACTTGTGTGTGTGTTACACATTATTGCTTGATGTCACCTGTGTGTTTCACTTGCGTGTGTGTTACACATTATTGCTTGATGTCACCTGTGTGTTTCACTTGTGTGTGTGTTACACATTATTGCTTGATGTCACCTGTGTGTTTCACTTGCGTGTGTGTTACACATTATTGCTTGATGTCACCTGTGTGTTTCACTTGCGTGTGTGTTACACATTATTGTTATTATTTTTTTTAGGAGTATTAGTTTATTCCTCATCTCTTTCAATTTTTTTAGACTTTTCTCTCTGCTTGTAAGTGTTCTCTGCTTGTAAGTGTTCTCTGCTTGTAAGTGTTCTCTGCTTGTAAGTGTTCTCTGCTTGTAAGTGTTCTCTGCTTGTAAGTGTTCTCTGCTTGTAAGTGTTCTCTGCTTGTAAGTGTTCTCTGCTTGTAAGTGTTCTCTGCTTTTAAATGCGAGAAATAATGTCTTCTATTGTGATTTATGCAATCACCTATTGTCCAAGTGATACTCATTTGTTTCTTTGTGTATTAGAGTTTACAAGTGATCTGGCTTAACTATTTTGGTGTTTTGACATTGATGAATATACCAGCCTGGTGTATACAGCACAGCTTTTGAAGCATTATCGAATTTACAGGAAACTTTACTCACCAACCAATGTTTCGTGACTTTGCTTTGGGATTTACTCTTCACCTGAAAATACTTGTGAGTAGTTTTAATGTGTGCGTGAGTGTAGTAAGGTTTGTTTTAATGTGTGCGTGAGTGCAGTAAGGTTTGTTTTCGTATGTTTTTAGCAGTTTATTTTGTGTACTGTTTTGTAACTCTTGTTGAGACTAGTCAGTTACTTAACTGAATTAATTCTCTATGCTTGTATATACATTTTGCACAGATTTGTTGTGTTTTCAGAGTTACTCTCTCTTCTTGTTTGATCTTTCGTGTATTGTGTTGATTTATGTGTCATCTTTGTTTGATGTTAGGTCTCTTTCCAGTGAGTCTTTATGAATTTTAAGGGTATTTATCCGTTGCCTTTATGGTGGTTCCTATATCCCTCCCTGGGTTTGGTCTGTTAAACTTGCAGTCCATCTGTTTAGATCAGTGACTGTGGGACTCTGCTCTCAGGCTCTCCATCTCTGCTCTGACTTCATTCTCGATTACTTGACAAACTCCCAAAGAAGTACTGGTAATGTTGAAGTAAAGTCTTATACAGACGTGTAGCTTTGACAGTAGTGTTAGCAAACTATGTTAGCCATCTTGAGACTAAATGTTAGAGCGTCTTTCTCTTAGTAAAGTGTGAGGAAGCCTCTAGTATCAGGGGACGTACAGACGGCCATAAGGCCTGGACTTTCCCGCGATATAGGGAATGGCCTGTTGGAAGTGACTATTTTAAATGCTGAAGCTTTGTGTGAATGTCGCAGGTGGTCTGCAGAGGGACGCCCTCTGTAGGACCTCGTGCAGTTATTTGAGTGTCAGTTGTTGTGCTTCGTGTTTACGGCGGTGATCGTGGAGTGTTGAAGGTGACTTGTGTAGGATTAAGGATGTGTTCCATGTACCATCTATGGGCTCTGTCATACTTGATCCTCTTTGTGTGACTGTGTGTCAGTTGCACTGCTGTGTCTATGTGTTAAATCACTTTGCACCTGCACGACTGTGTCATGATGTTCTATGTGTCTAACTGCCATGCTATTCTTTGTTCAATGAATTTTTGTGATCTATGATAGTACGCTCTCAGGTATTGATAAGTAATGACTACAAGACTAAAGACTGATATATATATATATATATATATATATATATATATATATATATATCAGTATATATATATATATATATATATATATATATATATATATATATATATATGTGTGTGTGTGTGTGTGTGTGTGTGTGTGTGTGTGTGTGTGTGTGTGTGTGTGTGTGTGTGTGTGTGTGTGTGTGTGTGTGTGTGTGTGTGGTTTAGAAAAACTCGTAAGCAAACACTAGGACATATTTATTACAAAACGTTTCGGTCCTGGGACCTTGATCATTTCTAACATACAGAGGTTAAAATACAGTATATATAGGCGGAGAGTGAGGTGTGAGTGAAGAATGACATATTGGGATGAGGACGGGTAGACGATGAGATCATGTGACTCCTGTGTTGCTGGGTTGGTGGTGCTTTGCCTGGTTGAGTATCATGTATGCTAATGTTTTAGAAATTTTGTGGTTTCCAGTGTTACGTTCTATTGTGTCGGTGACGGCGATTAGCGAGGCTTCTAGACACCGTCGACATCTAAGGTCTTGTTCGGTGAGAACGAGTTCTGCCTCATCCCAGTTCATCAAATGCCCCGTGGAGTCTCTGTGGAGGACACAGGCGTCTCTGTTACTGGCATTTCGATGTTCGTTCAGGCGGACAGCAAGATCTCTGCCTAAATATTTCTTGAAACAGAATCCACAGGGGATGGTGTTGACGCCTGCTGTGGAAGTTAGAGGTGTGGGGCTGCGTTTCGTAGTGAGGTCTTTGTGTATAGATGATGTGTTTATGGTGGAAACGTTTATGTTACTCTTAGCAAGTACCTTGCGAGTATTGTGGCAACATCACCACATGGGAGCACTGTGAACTGCTTAGAGGGCTGTTCCATGGGCAGTTTGTTGAGGATATCTTGTGCCTTGAGTCTGCAATCTCCGATAAAGAAAGATGTTATGTAAATACATTCTTCTTCAAGAAAACAAGGGCTGGAGATGCGAAAAGCTCTCAAAAAGAAGCCAATGAAGACTCCTCTTTCAGTGCGGGTGTCTTGGTGTGAATATAAGTGTATAAGATCGTCTTGTTGGTAAGTTTTCTATACACTTTGAAGAGAAGTTTGTCACTGTCGGGAGATCTGCACAGGAGGACGTCGAGGAAACGAAGTTTGTCATCCTTTTCGAGTTTAAGTGTAAACTTTATTGATGGTTCGGCTGCATTGATCTTGTTGAGGAAGGTCTGGATATTGAGACGTCTCGGATAGAAAACCAATATATCATCAACGTATCTTAGCCAGGTAACGGTGTTGGGAATGAAAGTGCTGAATTTCTGTCTCTAGGTGTTCCATGAAGAGACTGGCAAGCACAGCACTGTCAGGGCTGACCATTGTCATCCCTAAGCTTTGTTTGTAACACTTGTCCTGATTCTTGAAGAAGTTGAAATTAAACAGAGATCCACTAGACTGATGAAATCTAGAAGAGGTAAAGAGAGGTCATGGTTTTCAGTGAACCTCTGTCTCAGAATGTTTATTGCAGAATCAGTAGGAACGTTGGTAAAGATGGCTGTGACATCAAAAGAAGCATCAAAGGTCACCTGAGTGTCGCCGTCACTGACACAATAGAACGTAACAATGTAAACCACAAAATTTCTAAAACATTAGCATACATGATGCCCAACCAGGCAAAGCACCACCAACCCAGCAACACAGGTGTCACATGATCTCATCGTCTACCCGTCCTCATCCCAATATGGCATTCTTCAGGTCACCAGCGTCACTCACACCTCACTCTCCGCCTGTATACTATACTGTCTTTTAACCTCTGTATGTTAGAAGTGATCAAGATCCCATGATAAAAACGTTTTCTAATAAATATGTCCTAGTGTTTGCTTACGTGTGTGTTTCTAAACCAACTTGTCGGTATTTATTACCAAGGTTTATACCATATATATATATATATATCGTGCCGATTAGGTAAAACTTGCGATTTTGGCTGAAATATCAACGCTCTTCTTGCCATATAAGACAAGCGAAAATTTGTGTAAGCAATAGTTTCGCAAAAATCATTCTGAACATAACGAAAAAAAATTATTTCATTGTTTGTTTATTATTAAATTAATGTTAACGTATCTAAAATATATTTAGTTGGGTTAGGCTAAATTAAATTGCGCTTGTTGTAATAAGGTTAGGTAGGTTTTCAAAGTTTCTCTTGGTACAAAATTATAAATTCTTACATTAACATAAATGCAAAAATATATCTTTAAACGTATAAGATAAAATTTTAGAAAGGACTTAATTTTAAATGAGTTCTTGCTAATTGACCAGTTTTACCTAATCGGCACGACATATATATATATATATATATATATATATATATATATATATATATATATATATATATATATATATATATATATATATATATATATATATATATTCTTTCTTTCAACACGTCGGCCGTTTCCCACCGAGGCAGGGTGGCCCAAAAGGAAAAATTTCGGTTTCTCCTTTTACATTTAGTAATATGTATATTCAGGAGAAGGGGTTACTAGCCCCTTGCTCCCGGCATTTTAGTCGCCTCTTACGACACGCATGGCTTACGGAGGAAGAATTATATATATATATATATATATATATATATATATATATATATATATATATATATATATATATATATATATATATATATATATATAGATATATATATATATCAGACCTCAGGACAATGGAAGGCATAATGAAAGACATCGATACACATGATACCTTCTACCTACTCACCAGGTGCCTGTCAATCCCAAAACTTACTTCCTGAGATGCTCCCCAGCCTTCAGCAGTCCGAAACTCAAGGAATACGACTCTTTCCTTAAGACCATGCTGGAGAGTGTATTGAATCTTTCCCTCGATGATGGACAGTGGTTGCAAGCCTCACTTCCAGTCAGACTTGGGGGGCTGGGAGTACGCAAATCCTCCCAGATTGCCCTACCAGCTTTCTTATCCTCTTCCATAGCATTAAACGAGTTAATAAGACAAATTCTTCCGGAGAACCTCAGTGACTCAGCAGAATACAGGACCCTAGCTACACTAGTGCCATCACTGAATGGGAGACTCTTGCTGCTCCAGCGCCGCCAATACCTAGTGCAGCAGTGACCTACAAACAGTCAAGTTGGGATGGCCCCATTGCTGAAAAGGTGCTTGCCAACATGCTTAGGGCTGTAACATCAGACAGGGAGACTGCTCGTCTCCAAGCTATGAGTGCACTTCACTCTGGGACCTTCCTCCGAACAGTTCACATTTCGGCCATGGGAACTCGCCTCGACCCTAAGACCCTTCGAATTGCAGTGGCTCTTCGCCTTGCTGCGCCAATTCACACGGAATATACGTGTATTTGCAGCGATGCGCAAATATATTGTACCAGTGTATTCATGTTTGTGTTTTCAGTCAATATATAATATATAATATTCAATACAATGATCTACCTCTTCAAATACCTTAGTGAAAAAACTTAGTAAATTCGTAAGACAGTTAAGCCCCGTGTGAAATTCTTCCTCACCTTTGTCTTCATACTTGTCCTTAGTGAGCTGGCGAGTGTTATACTGGGGGTCAGTGTTATACTGGGGTCAGTGTTATACTGGGGGTCAGTGTTATACTGGGGGTCAGTGTTATACTGGGGGTCAGTGTTACACTGGGGGTCAGTGTTACACTGGGGGTCAGTGTTACACTGGGGTCAGTGTTACACTGGGGGTCAGTGTTACACTGGGGGTCAGTGTTACACGGGGGTCAGTGTTACACTGGGGGTCAGTGTTACACTGGGGGTCAGTGTTACACTGGGGGTCAGTGTTACACTGGGGTCAGTGTTATACTGGGGTCAGTGTTACACTGGGGGTCAGTGTTACACTGGGGTCAGTGTTACACTGGGGGTCAGTGTTACACTGGGGGTCAGTGTTACACTGGGGGTCAGTGTTACACTGGGGTCAGTGTTACACTGGGGTCAGTGTTACACTGGGGTCAGTGTTACACTGGGGTCAGTGTTACACTCGGGTCAGTGTTACACTGGGGTCAGTGTTACACTGGGGGTCAGTGTTACACTGGGGGTCAGTGTTACACTGGGGTCAGTGTTCACTGGGGTCAGTGTTACACTGGGGTCAGTGTTATACTGGGGTCAGTGTTCACTGGGGGTCAGTGTTATACTGGGGTCAGTGTTACAATGGGGTCAGTGTTACACTGGGGGTCAGTGTTACACTGGGGTCAGTGTTACACTGGGGGTCAGTGTTATACTGGGGTCAGTGTTACACTGGGGTCAGTGTTACACTGGGGTCAGTGTTACACTGGGGGTCAGTGTTCACTGGGGTCAGTGTTACACTGGGGGTCAGTGTTATACTGGGGGTCAGTGTTACACTGGGGGTCAGTGTTACACTGGGGGTCAGTGTTACACTGGGGGTCAGTGTTACACTGGGGGTCAGTGTTACACTGGGGGTCAGTGTTACACTGGGGGGTCAGTATTTGATTGTGCAGGTGAATCTTTTCAGCGATAAAGAACACCAAGTGTTGCATATATTTCATCAGGTTACCAGTATTGTATTCCATCAACAACATAATGTAATGTATAAAATATGATTATCAGGCAATGGGTTTATTTTGGGCAAGAGGCGTGTAGGCGCGCCTCTGGCAAGAGGCATGTAGGCGCGCCTCTGGCAAGAGGCGCGCCTACACTACAGTTATGAAACTGCATCTTATCAACACTCCTCCTTCAGAGTGCAGTCACTGTACCTCCCACTCCCCCTCAAGGGAGGTTCCTTGATGCTAGTGAGGGGCTCTTGATCTAGGGAATTGGATCTGTGCTCCAGTTCCCTGAATTTAGCCTGATTACCTTCCATCCCCTCCCAACCACATGTGCTGTATAATCCTACGGGTTTAGCGCTCCCCATGATTATAATAATAATGTACTTCCCACCTCCAGGACTCAAGTCCGGCCTAACGGATTCCCTGAATCCCTTCATAAATGTTACCTTGCTCCCACTCCAAGTCCTAAAAACATTTGTTTCTATTTGCTCCTGTCTAACACGCTCACTCATGCTTGCTGGAAGTCCAAGCCCCTCGCACACAAAACCTCCTTTACCTCTTCCCTCCAACCTTCCCTAGGCTGACCCCTAGCCCGCCTTCCTTCCACTACAGATTTATATGCTCTCCAGGTCATTCAATTTCGTTCCATCCTCTCTAAATGTCCGAACCACCTCAACAACCCCTCCTCAACCCTCTGGATAATACTTTTAGTAACCACACACCTCCTAATTTCCAAACTACGGATTCTCTGCATTATATTCACACCACACATTGCCCTCAGACATGACATCTCCATTGCCTTCAGCCTTCTCCTTGTTGCAACATTCACCACCTATGCTTCACACCCATATAAGAGCTATACTCTCATACATTTCCGTTTTTACTTCCATGGATAACTTTCTTTGTCTCCACAGACTTCTCAGTGCACCACTCACCTTTTTTCCCTCATCAGTTCTATGATTCACCTTGTCTTTCATAGACCCATCTGCTGGCAAGTCCACTCCCATATACTATCTGAATACATTCACTTCCTCCATACTCTCTCCCTCCAATCTGATATTCAATCTTTCATTACCTATTTTTTGTTATCTTTATCACCTTACTCTTTCCTATGTTCACTTTTAATTTCCTTCTTTTACATACCCTACCAAACTCATCTACCAGCCTCTGCAATTTCTCCTCAGAATCCCCCAAAAGAACAGTGTCATCAGCAAAGATCATCTGTAACAACTCCCATTTTTGCATTAGATTCTTTATCTTTCAATCACACACCTCTTGCCAACACCCGAGCATTCACTTCTCTCACAACCCCATCTATAAATATATTTAACAAACATGGTGACATCACACATCATTGTCTAAGGTCTACTTTTACTGTAAAATATTCTCCTCTTTCCTACAAACTAACCTGAGCCTCAGTATCCTTGTATGTCTTCTTCTTCTTTCAACAAAACAGTCGTATCCTACCGAGGAAGGGTGACCCGAAAAATAAACACTTTCGCCATCAATCACACTATCACTGTCTTGCCAGAGGCGCGGAAATACGACAGTTTAGATGTCAGTCTAAACAGCAAATATCCGAAACCCCTTCTTTAAGGTGCAGCCACTGTACTTCCCCACATCCAGTACACAAGTCCGTCTAACCGATTTTCCTGAATCCCTTCACAAAATATTACCCTGCTCACACTCCAACAGCTCGTCAAGTCCCAAAAACCATTCGTGTCCACTCACCCCTTTCTAACACGCTCACACATGTCTGCTGTATGCCACTCATACCTAAAAGTATTAAGAAGAGTCAAGAAGAATCACTCAATTCACAAACTGCAGAATCGTCTCCGAAGAAACGTCACAAAACTTTCTCTCTGCTACACTGTCCCAGCATCGTCTGCTGGAGAGACGTACTTCCCTCTCTTTTACTGTCTCAGCATCACCTGGCGGAGAGACGTATTTCCCTCTCTTTTACTGTCTCAGCGTCACCTGTCGGCGAAACATAACGCTGAGTATATATCTTCACCGTTTCTTTATTGAATACAAATGAGATGCAAAGCTAACAAAGTAAGGAATGAGAGAGAGAGAGAGAGAGAGAGAGAGAGAGAGAGAGAGAGAGAGAGAGAGAGAGACATAGATTAACAGATAGAAAGCCAATGAAAGGGAAGGAAGGAAGTAAACGATCGATCTTAATTAAAGAATTTACCCACGGAAACTCTACGGTTTGGTCACAGAATGTTTCAGTTACTCTCACAGGCTGACCTCTCAGTCAGGCTCTCAGTCAGGCTCTCAGTCCGATAAACTGCCGTTATCTCCTCTTCTTCTTAGGACCAAGTCTGACTGATTCCTATTTTCCAGGTGAATTTAAGCAGAACTCCTACGGATCATTCCGACATTCTTCTAAATAACTCACACGGAGGAAAGACTAGTAAAGTATAATTTTCTTTCATTAAAACGAATTTGCGACCAAGTTTATTATCAACTTGATCAAGTTTCCCTTGAGCCAAACTCATCCACGAACCTGTGCAACTTCTCTTCAGAATCTCCCAAAAGCACAGTGTCATCAGCAAAGAGCAACTGCGACAACTCCCACTTTGTGTTAGATTCTTTATCTTTAAACCCCACACCTCTTGCCAACACCCGAACATTAACTTCTCTTGCAACTCCATCTATAAATATATTAAACAACCACGGTGACATTACACATCTCTGTGTAAGGCCTACTTTTACTGGGAAATAATCTCCCTCTCGCCTACATACTCTAACCTGTGCCTCACTATCCTCGTAAAAACTTTTCACAGCTTTCAATAACCTACCTCCTATTCCATACATTTGCAACATCTGCCACATTGTCCCCATATCCACCCTATCATATGCCTTTTCCAAAACCATAAATGTCACAAACACCTCTTTACCCTTATCTAAATATTGTTCACCTATATGATTC
>WNWK01028332.1:0-25489 GCA_009830355.1 Cherax destructor | reverse complement strand
AATCCTCCTGTTGAAATCCTCAAGCCAAGAAAGGAACCTGGACAGTGGCTGGAATGCATGGGGCAAAGTTAAGGATCAAGAGGACGGATGGAGAGGTAGAATCAACGAAGATCCAGGAAACTGTTGTGGAAACATTGAACCGATTCTCCGTGCTACCCGATGAATGTGAGTCGACTACTGGGAACATCACGACGAACGACACCAAGGAAGGTAAGAACATTGTTCTTGTTGGGGATAGTCAGATTAGGTACATGGATAGGGCCTTCTGCTTGAAAGATAGAAGTAGGAGACAGAGGGTTTGCTTTCCTGGGGCTGGGATGGAGCATATTGTTAGCCGTCTGGACGACATCATGAGAGGTAATGGGAGCAATCCTATTATCTGTCTCAGTGCTGGAGGCAACGATGTTGGCAGACGTAGGAGTGAGGACCTGACTAGCAGGTATAGGTCAGCAATAGACATAATTAGGAAGGGTGGAACCCTGTCATATGTGTTTTTGCCAAGGAGAGGAGTTGGAGATGAATGGCTGTCCAGGGCAATTGGTGTCAATTGCTGGCTGGACAAATACTGTAAGGAAAATGCAGTAACATTCATTGACAACTGGGACCTCTTCTATGGTAGAAATGACATGTATGCCAGGGATGGGGTTCACTTATCCAGGTCTTGGGTGGGGGCACTGGCAACTGCAGTGGAGGGAGCTGTTAGGGCTTTAAACTAGAAAAAGTTAGTGGTATGGGTTTTGGGGGAAAACAGTGAAATCCCAGTGTATTAATATTATGAGTTCTAGGGGAACTAGTAATAGACAGAATAAGATTGATACTGGAAAGCCAACAGTACAAACCAACCAGGGAAATAAGAGACAGCATGAACAATTACCAAGCTGAATGTAGAAGGCACCTCCACTCAGGCCAACCCACACGCGAGGTACTCCAAAGAATGAGAAGGGTATTAATATCCCTAATCGCCCAACACAAAAGGGACCTATGGAAATACCTTGTGGTTCAAGCTAACCAGTATAAGCGCCAACCCGAACAATTCTGGAGCAAGATCCGCAGACTATTGGGGGCTAAGCACTCACCCACTCAACTTCTCACACACTCATTCACTAATGAGGATGGCGAGGATGTGACCTCCTTGCTCGAGGACCCACAGGATCAAGCTAATTTGATGAGTGAGGTATGGAAGAAAATTCTCTCTCACAATGTCAGCAGAAGATTTAACAACAACCACTACCTGTGGGTCAATCAGTGGCGTGACGAAAACTGGGAAGACTTCCATCCAATACCAACAATTGATACATCTTCTCTTGAACCCGAGCACTCTCTCACAAGGCCAATCACCCTCAAGGAAATGACCCAAGTTATTGGACGAATGAGAAATAAGGCCCCTGGCCCCTCAGGCATAACAGTAAAACAGATAAAATACCTACCCCGTAATTGCAAGATGTCCCTATTAAACATCTTAAATGCTATCCTGGCGTCTGGCCACTTTCCTACATCATTCAAAACAGCAAAGATGATCTTCATCCCAAAACCCAATAAGGACACCCGTAACCCAGAAAACTACAGACCTATCTCTCTACTCGAAGTCGCTGGCAAAGTCTTCGAAAAAATCATTCCAATAGACTGAACTACTACATGGAATTCAATCACCTCTTCTCCGAAAAACAGTTTGGTTTCAGGTCCCACCGCGCAACGCAGCATGCTATCAGCATCATCTATGATGCTGCTGAAAGCCTGAGGAATCAAGGAAACCTGGCCCTAATTGCAACGAGGGACGTCCACAAAGCCTTCGACAGCCTCTGGCATGATGGGCTTATATTCAAACTTGCCGATCTACCAGACCACAACTGGACCTTTCTCAGGCTCATATTCAATTTCCTAACAGGCAGAAACATCATCCCCAACTTCAATGGCAAATCTGCAGTCCCATTCACCCCAACAGCTGGCGTACCACAAGGCTCATGCCTTAGCCCCATACTCTTCAATATCTATGTAAATGGCCTCCCGCAACCAGAACATAATGACACCATCATCACCCAATTTGCAGACGACGTGATCCATGTAGTGTCATCCGCCCCCATAACAGGTGCAACAAAATACAGGAGAGTAATAGCGAAAATGAATGAGGAATTACGAGAAAGTGGAGAAATCACAACTAACCCAGAAAAAGTCCTCATTAGCACCATTGGCTGTCTCCCATCAACCATAGAAGACAAAGGAGGTATCTCCATAGGAGGATCACGTGTCGATATCAGAAACCCTAACAAAATCCTGGGATATGAGATCGACAGATTACTTAACTCCACTTCTCACATCTCTAAAAAAGTGAACCTAGCTAAAGCCCGCCTCAGCCAACTATTCAGATTCATAGAAGCTTCCCCCCACATCAAGAAGCACCTCTACAAGATGATGATCAGACCTCTGTTGGAATACCCTTTCGTACCCCTATCTCTAACAACTAAAACCAACAGGCTGCGGTTTCAACGAGTCCAGAACAAAGCCTTCCGCTTTATCACTGGTACCAGATTAAGGGACAGAATCAGAACTGAAGACCTACATGTACAACAAGAAATCGCTGCAATTAATGTAAGGATAGATAAACTAGCGAAAAGACAGCTTTATGACATGCAAGAACTATATGTACCTGATAGAGAACCCCCCCCCCCCCCGACCAGTAAACACAACCGACTATGTCATCATCACACCTCCCCACCGAACCCAAAGAATGACTCTGCAACAAAGAGTTAGGCGCTACATTCACAATGACAACTACCCACGTCCAAGAATCCTGAGTGATCTCCCCGTCGAACCAGAAGAGTGGATACCACCAGACCCAGTCTACGTTCAACAACATAGATAAATACCCCCCATTTATGGGTGACCTACCTTTTCCAAACTACATCTTACAACTAACATTGTAACACCTAACAACTTCCTATTTTAGGACACCACCTCAGAAACTGCTTGAACAACTCCGGGCTAGCCACCATCAACATCGAAAGCCCAGCAACCAACACCTGTTGCAACAAAAACTGCTTGACCAGCTCCGGGCTACCCACCATCAACATCGAAATCCCAGCAACTACCACCTGTTGCAGCAGCCTTGCCCCAAAAAAAAAAAAAAAAAAAAACCTGCTACAAATAGTATGCATTCTTCCAACTCAGTGTCATACTGTGATACAGCAGTATACCTGTGTGCAACTGATGGGGTGAAGGCATATCCTCCTCATAAAATTTACTTATGTATAACTCTACATACACACACACTTATTATGTCGCGCCAAAGTGGATAGGCCACTTACCTTTACAACCCTAACCTCCCCTCCCCCTCCCACCTATTTCCCAATTTCCATCCTTACCCATCCTTCTTCCTTCCCCACCTTACCGACGCTCTGGTCAAATCAAGCTCAAGTGGCACTAGGTGACAAGGTCAGTAATAGGTGTAGTGAAAAAACAGAAATGAGCAGGAAGGGTAAAGTGAAAGGAGGGTCTTTAAATGTATATTACACCAATAGTCGTAGTGCTAGGAATAAGATTGACGAGTTGAGATTAGTTGCTAGTGTGGGTAATATTGATGTTTTTGCAATAACTGAGAGATGGTTTAATATGAAAAATCGGGACATGCCTGCCGAATGTCACATCCAGGGTTTTAAATTGTTCCAAGTAGACAGAAGTATCGGGAAGGGGGGTGGTGTGGCACTCTATGTTCGTGATCATTTAAATTGTTGCATAAAAGTGGGTATAAAGTCTGAAATAATGCATACAGAGTCTGTCTGGATAGAATTTTCAAAGGGGTGTGAAAAATTGATTTTAGGCGTGATATACCGTCCTCCAAACTTAGATAGGGAACAAGGGAGACTACTTTGGGAGGAAATTGTTAAGGCCACAAGGCATGATAATGTAGTAATTCTAGGGGACTTTAACTTTAGTCAAGTTGATTGGAATTTCTTGACAGGGAATTTAGAATCTAACGACTTTTTAGAAGTAGTTCAGTATTGTTTTTTGAAGCAGTTTGTGACAGAACCTACAAGGGGGAAATAACCTACTTGACTTAGTTCTTGCAAACAAGAAAACCCTTGGTAATAATTTAGAAATTACAGAGGAACTCGGCACAAGCGACCACAAATCAATTATCTTTAACATTGAATGGATGTATGACAGTAGGGATAATTCAGTAACGGTCCCAGACTTTCGCTTAGCAGATTACAATGGGCTTAGAGAACACTTATCATCTGTGGACTAGGGTAACGAAGAGAGCTATCAATATGACAGTTTTCTGAACACTATACAGGCTGCCCAAAGAACATTTATCCCATATAAAGAAATTAGATCAAGTAGAAATGACCCAAAATGGATGAATAATAGGCTCAAATATCTTTTAGGGCAGAAGAAAGGAATTTATAGGCGCATAAAAGGAGGTAAGGGTCATTTTATAAATCAGTATACTGACATTAAGAGGGACGTTAAAAAGGGGATAAGAAAAGCTAAACGGGATTATGAAATTAAAGTTGCTAGGGATTCAAAAACTAACTCAAAAATTTTTCCAGGTTTATAGAACAAAAGTTAGAGACAAGATAGGTCCCCTTAAAAATAACTCTGGGCATCTTACTGACAAGGAGAATGATATGTGCTCTATTTTTAATAATTATTTTCTCTCAGTATTCACACAGGAAGACACTAATAATATCCCAGTAATTAATTTTTATAGTGGTCCTGAAGAAGATAAATTATGTAATATCACAGTCACTAGCGAAATGGTTATGAAACAAGTAGACCGACATAAACAAAATAAATCGCCGGGTCCTGATAAGCTTTTTGCAAGGGTTCTTAAGGAATGCAAAATGGAACTCTGTGAACCATTAAGTAACATTTTTAATTTATCTCTTCAAACAGGTGTAGTGTCTGATATGTGGAAGATGGCTAATGTAATTCCTATTTTTAAAGCAGGGGACAAGTCACTACCGTCAAATTACCGCCCAATAAGCCTGACCTCAATTGTAGGCAAATTACTAGAGTCAATTATAGCTGACATTATAAGAAACCATCTCGATAAACATAATTTGATTAACGATACTCAGCATGGATTCACGAGGGGCCGTTCCTGCCTAACTAATTTATTAACTTTCTTCGGTAAAGCTTTTGAGGCTGTTGATCACGATAAAGAATTCGATATTGTTTATTTAGACTTTAGTAAGGCTTTTGATAGAGTACCGCACCAGAGACTGTTAAGGAAAGTGGCAGCTCATGGAATTGGGGAAAAAGTACTGTCATGGATCGAGTCATGGCTCACCAATAGGAAGCAGAGAGTGTGCTTAAATGGGGTTAAATCCGAATGGGAATCTGTAACAAGTGGCGTTCTACAGGGATCAGTCTTAGGCCCGTTGTTGTTTATAATATATATCAATGACCTTGATGAGGGAATTACTAGTGATATAAGCAAATTCGCCGACGACACGAAGATAGGTAGGATAATTTATTCAAACGTAGATGTCAGGGAACTTCAGGACGATTTAGACAAACTCAATTCGTGGTCAGAAAAGTGGCAGATGCAGTTCAATGTAGATAAATGCAAGGTTCTGAAGCTCGGGAGTGTCCATAACCCAAGCACTTATAAGTTGAATTGCGTAGAACTTAGCTATACAGATTGCGAAAAGGACTTGGGGGTTATGGTAAGCAGCAACCTTAAACCCAGACAGCAGTGCCTAAGCGTACGTAATAAGTTTAACAGATTACTGGGATTTATATCAAGAAGTGTAAGCAACACAAGTTCAGAGGTTATATTACAGCTTTATACATCATTAGTAAGGCCTCACCTAGATTACGCAGCTCAGTTCTGGTCTCCATATTACAGAGTGGATATTAATTCGTTAGAAAACATTCAGCGTAGAATGACTAAATTAATACATAGGTTTAGAAATCTTCCGTATGAAGAAAGATTGAAGACCCTTAAATTACATTCACTTGTAAGACGAAGAATGAGGGGAGACATGATCGAGGTATACAAGTGGAAAATGGGTATTAACAAAGGGGATATAAATAAGGTCTTGAGGATATCTCTCCAAGAGAGAACCCGCAATAATGGATTCAAGTTGGATAAGTTTAGATTTAGAAAGGATATAGGAAAGTATTGGTTTGGAAATAGGGTAGTTGATGAGTGGAATAGTCTGCCTAGTAGGGTTATTGAAGCTAGGACCTTGGGTAGTTTCAAATTTAGGTTGGATAAATTCATGAATGAGAGGGGTTGGATTTGAGTGGGACTTGCACATGAAGTAAATAGAATTATCAAAGCTTATTTCTTGGGCAGCATTGAAAATTAGGTAGAGCAAATATTCTGTTAGTGGGATGGATTGTGAAGGCTTGCCTAGTATGGGCCAACAGGCCTGCTGCAGTGTTCCTCCTTTCTTATGTTCTTATGTTCTTATGTGATGAGGGTATCAAACAATTTAGATAAAGAAAAATTGGATATCATATTGGAGAGAGGGAGTATGGAAGTGAATGTTTTCAGATATTTGTGAATTGACTTGTCAGTGGATGGTTTTATGAAAGATGAGGTTAACCATAGAATTGATGAAGGAAAAAAGGTGAGTGGTGCATTGAGGTATCTGTGGAGACAAAAAAAAAAGTTATCTATGTGAATCTAACGCTGAATCTAACTACTTCTTAGAAGTAGTTCAATATTGTTTTTTGAAGCAGTTTGTGACAGAACCTACAAGGGGAAATAACCTGCTTGACTTAGTTCTGGCAAACAAGGAAACCCTTGTTAATAATTTAGAAATTACAGAGGAACTCGGCGCAAGCGACCACAAATCAATTACCTTTGGCATTGAATGGAAGTTTCATAGTAGGAATAACTCAGTAACGGTCCAGATTTTCGCTTAGCAGATTACAATGGACTTAGAGAACACTTATCATCTGTGGACTGGGGTAATGAAGAGAGCTATCAATATGACAGTTTTTTGAACACTATACATGCTGCCCAAAGAACATTTATCCCATATAAAGAAATTAGATCGAATAGAAATGACCCAAAATGGATGAATAATAGGCTCAAATATCTTTTAGGGCAGAAAAAAGGAATTTATAGGCGTATCAAAAGAGGTGAGGGTCATCTTATGAATCAGTATATTGGCATTAAGAGGGACATTAAAAAGGGGATAAGAAAAGCTAAACGGGACTACGAAATTAAAGTTGCTAGGGATTCGAAAACTAACCCAAAAAGTTTTTTCCAGGTGTATAGAACAAAAGTTAGAGATAAGATAGGTCCCCTTAAAAATAATTATGGGTATCTTACTGACAAAGAGAATGAAATGTGCTCTATTTTTAATAATTATTTTCTCTCGGTTTTCACTCAGGAAGACACTAATAATATCCCAAGAATTAGGTATTTTAGTGGGCCTGAAGAAGATAAATTATGTAGTATCTTAGTCACTAGCGAAATGGTTATCAAACAGATAGACCGTTTGAAGCAAAATAAATCGCCAGGTCCTGATGAGCTTTTTGCAAGGGTTCTTAAGGAATGCAAAATGGAACTCTGTGAACCCTTAACTAACAATTTTAACCTATCTCTTCAAACAGGTGTAGTGTCTGATACGTGGAAGATGGCTAATGTAATTCCTATTTTTAAAGCAGGGGACAAGTCGTTACCATCAAATTACCGCCAATAAGTCTAACATCAATTGTAGGCAAATTATTAGAGTCGATTATAGCCGATAACATAAGAAGCCATCTCGATAGGCATAACTAATTTATTAACTTTTTTCAGTAAGGCTTTTGAGGCAGTTGATCATGATAAAGAATTCGATATTGTTTATTTGGATTTTAGTAAGGCTTTTGATAGAGTACCACATCAGAGACTGTTAAAGAAAGTGGCTGCTCACGGCATTGGGGGAAAAGTGTTTTCATGGATCGAGTCATGGCTCACCAATAGGAAGCAGAGGGTGTGCATAAATGGGGTTAAATCTGAGTGGGGATCTGTAACAAGTGGCGTTCCACAGGGATCTGTTTTGGGCCCGTTGTTGTTTATAATATATATAAATGACCTTGACGAGGGAATTACTAGTGATATGAGCAAATTCGCTGATGACACGAAGATAGGTAGGATAATCGATTCAGACGTAGATGTCACGGAACTTCAGGAGGATTTAGACAAACTCAATTCCTGGTCAGAAAAATGGCAGATGCAGTTCAATGTAGATAAATGCAAAGTTCTAAAGCTCGGGAATGTTCATAACCCTAGCACCTACCAGCTTAATAATGTTGAACTCAGCCGTACAGAATGCGAGAAGGATTTGGGGTTATGGTAAGCAGCAACCTCAAACCAAGTCAGCAATGCCTAAGCGTAAGAAATAAAGCAAATAGATTACTGGGATTTATATCAAGAAGTGTAAGCAACAAAAGTCCAGCGGTTATATTACAGCTTTATACATCATTAGTAAGGCCTCACCTAGATTACGCAGCTCAGTTCTGGTCTCCATTTTACAGAATGGATATAAATTCGTTAGAAAACATTCAGCGACGAATGACAAAGTTAATTCATAGCATTAAAATATTCCGTATGAAGAAAGATTGAAGACCCTTAAATTACATTCACTTGTAAGACGAAGAATGAGGGGAGACATGATCGAGGTATATAAGTGGAAGATGGGAATTAATAAGGGGGATATAAATAAGGTCTTGAGGATATCTCGCCAAGAGAGAACCAGTTGCAAAAAGATCGATCAGCTGAGATATTCTCACATCAATTGCTGGAAATTGGGAACGGAAAGGTGCCAGTTGATCTGACCTCAGGACGAATTTCATTGCCTCATAACTTTTGCAATTTAGTGACGTCAAAAGAAGAATTGGTTGAAAAAGTATTTCCCAATATTCAAACCAATTATAAGAATCACGATTGGCTGAGTGAACGAGCTATTCTTGCGGCCAAGAACAAAGACGTCTACGAACTTAACAATATTATTCAGTCTAACATTTAAAGCGAGGCAGTCACATACAAGTCCGTCAACACTGTTGTGGAAGCAGATGAAGCGGTTAATTATCCAACAGAATTTTTGAATTCACTCAATCTGACAGGGATGCCACCGCACGTACTGCAATTGAAAATCGGCGTGCCAATTATCATATTGCGAAATATCAACCAGAAAAAGCATTGCAACGGCACACGGCTTGCAGTAAAAAAATTAATGAGCAACGTCGTAGAAGCAACAATCTTGACAGGACCTTCCAAAGGTGAAGATGTCCTCATTCCTCGCATTCCTATGATTCCAACGGATATGCCATTTCAATTTAAGAGATTGCAATTCCCAATTCGATAGGCGTTTGCAATCACCATCAACAAAGCTAGGGCCAATCTTTAGAATTCTGCAGTTTAGATCTAGACACGGATTGCTTCTCACATGGACAATTATATGTTGCGTGTTCTAGAGTCGGCAAATCAGACAATCTCTATATCTGCACAGAAAATGGAACAACAAAAAATATTGTATACCCACAAGCATTGTGAAATTGAACATATTAGAAACGTGCACTTTCTCTTTTCTTTCTTTTCCATTTAACCAGACTGAGCCACAGCAACGCGTGGCCGGGTACAGCTAGTAATTTAATAAACAAACACAATAAAATATATTTTTTTCGTTAGGTTCAAAATGATTTTTGCGAAATTATTGCATACACAAATTTTCGCTTGTCTTATATGGCAAGATGAGCGTTGCTATTTAAGCCAAAATCGCAAGTTTTACCTAATCGGCACAGACCGGGCCGCAGGGGCGTTGACCCCTGGAATTCTCTCCAGGTAATACATGAATACATATATATATTTCCCAGTACAACTGGACATACCACTTATTAATGCATCCTTGGAAACAAGTGGTTTTAAAACAAATAACATACTGCGACCAGCCGGGTATCGAACTCGAATTATTTATCCTACCTCCCGGGAAGACAACTAATTTCTCGACACCATCATTCAAACGTTAGCGGTCCAGGCACTTGACATGGCACTCCAAACGCGAGCTCATATGTGGCCGTCGATAGCTACAAGAGTTAATTTCATTCTCCTCCCGTTTGGGTTACCAGTGTCATTAACAGTACACATATTAATGCATCCATGAAAGAAGTTGCTGCATTAATATGTGTACTGTTCTGGATAGATTTCTTTACTCAGATTAAAAATTCGTATAGATGGTAATATCACACAGCTGATGCATCTAGTTTTATTAGAAAAAAAGAAACTTTGTAACTCTCTTCGCCCATGATTCTTTCGCACATGTGTTTTTGTGATTTATATTCATACTGTCCAACACTACAGCAGATGTGTTCAGTACCGTCGATGCAACCACCACGTACGAAGCTCTCCATTCTACTTAATGCAAAGCTCTTTTGAACGCAAAGAATCTTCTACAAAACTCTTTGACTGAAAAAAAAGGTATTCAGTTGTATCGTAAGTGAGCATCCAATTGCACAAGAGGTCTGAAGTGAGCATCTGCCATCCAAAGAAATCCAGAGCAAACATTTTGTGCTTCATAGTTTGCGACCTGAGGGAAACAGGTACTATTACAAATTTATTTGAAGAGAAGTTCAAGTGTTCCAGACCATCACAAATAAGCACAAACTTTGTGACCATCCTTGCTGCGACAAGTATTAACAAACGTCTAACATTTATTAAAACGCAAACTCTTAGGAGAGATTTTTATATTCATATACCTAAAAATTCTGTGAGTGGACACAAAGTCCACTCACATACATGATACATGTCCTTGTATCATTAGTGAGCACAAGTTCAGGGCTTCGTCGTAAAAGATCAGAATAGCCCTATAAATATGAGCAAATTAAGAGTAATAAACAGTATTTAAATATAAATAAAGATAGATAGAAAGACAATAACAACACGAATACCATCGTGATATTCGTAAATATAACGAAAACGTCCAGGAGAAAAGCCTCTTAACGAAGAAAAGACGGTGAGCTTCAGAATATTTTTTGCGTTTTTCAAATCGCAATTCCTAATCAGGTAATTAGGAATTTCTTTGAAAGAGGAACGTTCATGACCTCTTCACCATGAACTGCAAGCTCATGTCTCGACGCCACACTATTTTCCTCTTGTCAAGTTTGACCCTGGCAACTTTTGTATTCTTCGGCTCGTATTCTAGACCAACATCTCTCGCAATTACGTCTAACAATGTAAAGGACAAAATAGTGCAGTTCATGGGAAACTTCACAAATGTTAGTAAGACCATTTTGCAATGGAATTCTACTAAAGATTTCGCTTTGTATCCAAGATTTCCCAAGATAGCAGCTTCCATAGGTCCATCATATGAGGCTTCAAATGATACCAAGAAAGTAAGCGGTGTGACTATGCCTAGTAAAGCTGTTGTCGCTGGATCATCAAAGATTCCAAAGAGATTGAATAATGGCTGGAAAACGATACTGTTCTGGGGCACATGGTTTGGAGCTCCTTGGAATAAAGGGTAAAGTATTGTTGGTTTACCTGCATCACTCTTTCAATTGCATGAATTTGTTTTTATCTTATCTTCCATATTTTAATATATTTTTTTTTTCATTATATCCACATATCTCTCTCTCTCTCTCTCTCTCTCTCTCTCTCTCTCTCTCTCTCTCTCTCTCTCTCTCTCTCTCTATATATATCTACCTGCCAGGAGTCTACCTGCAGGGAATTCTGAGGGTCAACGCCCCCCGGTGGATCAGGGCCTGATCAACCAGGCAGTTACTGATGGTCACACGTAGTTCAATGTACGAACCACAGCTCGGCTGATCGGGTACCGACAGCCTGGGGTCTATTGGTAATTTCGCTTATGCCTGGTGGGACTATATTGCACCGTCTGTCCAGTCTTTTGCTTTTATAGGGAGTGATTTCTGTGTGCAGATTTGGGACCAGTTCCTCTACGATTTTCCAGGTGTAGATTATGATGTATCTCTCTTGCCTGCTCTCCAGTGCGTACAGGGCAAGTGACTCCGAACGTTCCAAGTAATTAAAGTGTTTGACAGAACTTATATGTGCAATAAAGGTTCTCTGTACATTCTCTACATCTGGGATTTCACATTATTTACTAGCTCATTTGATAAACCTTTTTATTGTTAAGAGACATACAGATAGGGAACAGGATGAAGTTGGAGCCATCTGTGGGCCAGCGATTTCATTTGGTCAACTGACTTTACATTTCGTTGATGTTGTTATGGTATACGAACAAGTTACAAACACGAGTCATCCTGGAAATAAGTGATCTCAGATGAAGCGATGTCCTGGAGAAGGGTACAATCAAAGAGTAGTTACTGCTTGCTGCCCGCCTTGTTGTGTAGAAGCTCAATTCTCGCTATACTCGGAGTGGACTCAATTATGGTACCTTGTCAATGTTGGACTTATTCTATTATTCTAACAGTAAGGCCACCCATAGCCCTCCTGTATTGAAGGCTCTGCTGAAATGACATATCTGTCCGGCTGGGTTCAGGCGAGTAATGAGTCGTCTTGCTATGTTCTCTGTTCTGTCAAGAAGTCACAGATGAGACGGGGGGCAGGCAGTCCAAGAAAGTGGAGCATACTCAAGGTGTGAGCGTACTTGTGCCTTATATAGAATCTTGCAACCACTGCTGTCAAGCAGATGATGGATACGTCTAAGTGCTATCAGCTTCCTGGCCACTTTGTTTGCAAGATTTACAACGTGGTTCTTCATAGTTCAGTTTGGAGTCAAATTTTACCCCAAGGATATCTATCTACTTCATTCTCGAGTACCAACACTCCCCATTCAGTCTTACCACTGCTCCGGATCAAATGTGACCCGCCATTGAGAGAGAGAGAGAGAGAGAGACAGACAGACAGACAGACAGAGAAAGAGAGAGAAAAAAAAAGTGCTCAGGAAAGGATTAGAGGGAAAATGAAAGAGAGTTCGAAGTTACGAGAGAACAGGGGAACATAGGGAAGTGAGGGGAAGTTATGGATCACAAAGAAGTTAGGTGAGATAAGGAATGACACTTAACTGATGGGAAGTAAGGGATTACAGTTAATTGAAGAGAAGAGATACGACCTAATTGAGGGGGAATAAAGGATCACAAAAAAGTCAATGGAAATAATGAATTGCAATTAAGTAAGAGGAAGGGAACTCAGTTAAATGAGGGGAAATAATGGATCACAATAAAGATGAGAGAAGGTAAGGGATCACATTTAAAATGAGGGGAGGAAAGGGGTTACAGTTAAAATAAGGGAAGGTAAGGGGTCACAGTTAAAATGAGGGGAGGTAAGGGGTCACAGTTAAAATGAGGGGAGGTAAGGGGTCACAGTTGCAATGAGGAGAGGTAAGGGGTCACAGTTAAAATAAAAGAGGTAAAGGGTCACAGTTAAAATAAGAGATATAAAGGGTCACAGTTAAAATGAGGGAGGTAATGGGTCACAGTTAAAATGAGGGTAGGTATGAGTCACAGTTAAGAGGTAAAAGGTCACAGTTAAAAGGAGGGGGATGTAAGGGGTCAGTAAAAATGAGAGGAGGTAAGGGGTCTCAGTTAAAATGAGGGGAGGTAAGGGGTCATAATTAAAATGAGAGGTAAGATGTCACAGTTAAAATGATGGGAGGTAAGGGATCACAGTTAAAATAAGAGAGGTAAAGGGTCACAGTTAAAATTAAAGAAGGTAAGGGGTCGCATTTAAAATGAGGGAGGTAATGGGTCACAGTTAAAGTGAGGGGAGGTATGAGTTACAGTTAAAATGATGGGAGGTAAGAGGTCACAGTTAAAATGAGGGGAGGAAACGAGACAGTTAAAATGAAGGTAAGAGGTCACAGTTAAAATGACGGGAGGTTAGAGGTCACACTTAAAATGAGGGGAGGTAAGAGGTCACAGTTAAAATGTGGAGAGGTAAGTGGTCACAGTTAAAATAAGGGGAGGTAAGGGGTCACAGTTAAAGTGCGGGAGGTGAGGGGTCACAATTAGAATGAGGGGAGGTAAGGGGTCACAGTTAAAATGTGGAGAGGTAAGGGGTCAGAGTTAAAGTGAAGGGGAAGGTGAGGGGTCACAGTTAAAATGAGAGGATGTGAGGGGTTACAATTAAAATGAGGGTATGTAAGGGGTCACAGTTAAAATGTGGAGAGGTAAGGGGTCACAGTTAAAGTGAGGGGGAGGTGAGGGGTCACAGTTAGAATGAGGGGAGGTAAGGGGTCATAGAGAAGAGAGGAGGATGTAAGAGACTATACTTGGTAGCGGGGAAAAAAGGGGACAGTTCTTCATGAAGCCGCTGTAAATAACATTTTATCATCCTCTGTCGCGACACGTCCACACACCTGTGCTACCTACTGAATATATATTTCTGTGTTTTTTATAGGTAAATTAATTCCGTGTCCTCCACACAAACACTTGTCCGGTACACACTTGCACACGGGTACACTCTCACATACACACACTAGGCAGCTAGGAATCTAGGAAGTAGGAATTCTAGGAAGAAGGATAAACATAGAAGGAACAAGCGTTGTCCACAAGAACAAGCAGGTTGTCCACCAAGATGAGCTGCTTCAAATTTTCAAAATCAACGACACCACTTGCCTTGTACCACTTTGTAAAAGCCCTGGTCTGCTGTCTTACCAAATCAACGTAAGACTGACCCAGCTGCCTTCTGCAGAGTTTGAATTCTTTCCTATACTTGGCAGGAATACATTGATAAGCCCCAAGAACAGTGGTTTTCACAAATGCACGCTGTTCTCTAGTTTGTTCAAGAGTGAGTCTGGCTAGTTCAAGCGCCAATGAACCAGACTCACCTGTCGATAACCCCACACCTGTGACTTGCTGGTTTTGCTCAGGAGTTTTGTCTCTCCCATTTTGTAGAAACCTTAATGGTGACCTATGGTTAACAGCTCCTGTAGAGGGAGAAACACGAGACTGATCTGTCATAGTTTCAGTTTGTAGTTTACTCCTTATAATATCACGCAGCTGAGCAGCAGTAAGGGTACCCTGGTATTCAACACCAATAGAACGAGCGATACGCCAACAACGCTGTAGAGAGAGTTTGGGCAACTTTTGTAGAGTTAACTCAGACACTAACCGTCTGACTCGAATAGGTGGCATTAACCCCCAACTTAACACGCTGTAGCGCAATGCACGGTACGACTGCAGGTTACTCATACGATAGCAGAGCTGACATGCAATAGCAAAGCCAATATGCACACACACAATAGCAAGGCTGACACACAATAACAAACCAAATTGCAGAATACTCACAATAGCAGGCTGACCATAGCGAAGCGAATGCAAAGATGACACACAAAATTCGTGAAGCGTTGGCAAAGCGTAAGCAATGCCAGATAGCAAGCTATCTAGATACAAGACTAGCTCCTGCGCGAACTTCAACTCTAGGCTCAACTCCTGCTCTAAGTCTCCAAATTCAGCTCCGGGACAGGCTACCCATATTACAACCTCAGGTTCAATGGCCTGTTAACCTGAGAGTAAAAGGGAGCTTGGAGCAAAGAAACACAGTAAAAATGCTTTGTATTTGTATTTCCTTCACCAAGCCATTAGTTTTATATCAGACCTTTGTCTTTTCCTTCACTAAGTATTAGATAGGGGTTTGTACAAATATGTACACTATGTACAGAGAGAGTAATAATAGTACAAGCCACGGTCGTCAAGGCAAAACAGCAGCCAATAGACAGAGACAACCGTTCACAACCAGCTCAATGCAGAAATTCCAATGACAAACTTGTGAGTGGTAACCACATCACCTTCTGCCATTGTCAAACTCACATTATGATTGGCTGAACCGAGTCGTTGATTTGATGATGGGGCCCCATCGCCAAACCCCTAACGATGGTTCGCTGGTTGGAGGGGAGCCTATGTGGGTGTGTTTAACATGCTCCGAATAAAGGTTACGTACTCTTTGCATGCAACACTCACTTTCAATGTATTTACAAAACAATTAATTGGGAAAAAATAACATGCTGTTTAATTTGACCCATATTTTAACAATTAAAATCATTGCATTTCTTTTCAAGTTTCGGACCGACCAACGCCACGGGGTTGAAGCTGGAAGGTTGCCCGAGATGGAAGTGTAACTTCACATACGACCACAGCTACGCCAGCATCGTTGACGCAATTGTCTTCACCGCCGGAGAGTATGTCACTACTTGCTCCTCTTTGCTATTCTATTAAAATAATCAAACTATGTAATTTAATGTCTTTAACTTTTTTTTCGGAGAGGATGTTCTGAATGTCTTTCATGTGATTTCATGATAATAAATTTGTGCATAAAAATATTATGAAGGTTATTCTTTAGTGATTCACTTTGTACTGCTTTATTTTCACAAATACAAACTTATCCTAGCATCCTCCTGCAGGTTCAACCCGCAAAACTTTCCCAAAGTGCCCAGGCCGCAATTCCAGCGATGGGTATGGGTTGATGTCGAGGCTCCGACTGAACCCGATGGTCTAAGCACTGCCAATAACATCAGGGTTCATAACACAAGCCCTCTCATCAACTGGACCATGACCTACCACTCAGAATCAGATATCATTGCTCTTTATGGCTACTTTCTCTCTATCGGGGCCACCGTCAGGTAAGTAATCAGCCTTCAGGGAAAGATGAGGGCATAGAAAGCGTACATGGATTAGTGAGAAAGCAAAATCTTTCTCACAGACTATAGTTATTTTTAATTTTGTCTAAATAGTTGAGATTAAGTTAAAATAACACAAGACTCTCTCCTCAACCTTCCTTTCCTTCACACACAAATACGTTCTTTTTTGAAGAACGGACTGATCAATGACTAAGTCATAGAAAAACGTTCATGAATATTTAAAAGGAAAAGCTGAATCAGGGTTTGATTTGCACCCAACACGCCAAACGTCAATCCCCAAGTGCGTTCGACAACAGGTAACTAATTAACTAACTAAACTTCTATAGCTACTAATACCGTCACAACATTCCTCAGGAGGAGCTGCTTGACGCTAGTGAAGGTCTCGTCATCTTTGAACTGGAGCTACCTTTCCCTGCCTCGGATCAAACCTGGGTTTTGTGCTTCCCCAAAAATTTAATGATAATGCTATCACACAGTCAGTCATGAAACTAATGCAACTATGCCCTGTGTTTGTCCTTAGTCGTCTGGTCATTTTTTTAATTCTCTTTGCGAACTAACATCAGGGTTGAATTGTCGACTGGTAAGCCTAATATCTTCGTAGTCTTCCTCTAGTCAATCAGTTTAGGTGATCTTTATAATTATTATTATTATTCACCGATAATATGCAGATTCCATCCAAGAATTTAAAAGTCAGGTCCAGTTCCTCTGATCAAGAGCCCTTACCGGCATCCAGGACCCTTCCTTGAGGGGAATCAGGTGATCAATACCTCAGAAAAATATTTCATTTACATTTGCATTAAACTTCTTACCTCGGAATTTAATGCTTTCTTTTTTCATTATTGAATCATTTTTAGCTTCAATTGTTTCTTCATACTAGAGTGTATCACAGTCTACTTAAAAAGAAGATTTTTCACAGACTGTTTGCATCAAGATTCTCAGTTTGCCTTATTTAGATTAGGTTAGGCTAGTAGGTTTGGTTAAGCTTATTTGTGTTGGATTGTTATCTATCAGTAAAAGTTAACAAGTTATAACATACCACAGCGCCAAATTCAGATAATCACTCAAATTCAGATAATCACTGTTCAAGACTCGTTAACAGTCAATCATTTGACTGTCATAGCAACAGTAATATATTCTGTTATTTAGAGAATGGGCTGAGGATTTGGGGATCTCTGGAAAAATTATGTAAATGGATTGCAGTAGTCATGAGTGGGAGAGGCTGAAGTACTGAAGCAAATTCTTGGGTGGCTTTTGGAAAAAGCTAGACAATAAGGTTGGTGGAATGGTTGTTTTTGAGAAGAATCTGCCTAACATGGGCCAGTAGAACTGCTGCAGTGTTCCTCGATTCTTATGTTCTTATATTCTTGAACAGTAGCTTCTTGAGAATCCATAAAATCCTATGTACTATAATCATCTCGCTGAAAAAAAGCAGGGTTTAAAGCTATGGTAAGCCAGTCCTAAAATTAGTAGGCTAGTGTGTTATCCAGTGTGCCATGGCGGCCTAATATGATTCATCCAACTGAATGTATTTTAAAATATACAAGGACGGTGTGCATTAAAAATACACCTAGTTAGATGTATCTGTTTAGGCTGGGATGGTACAGTGAATACACAGACAGACACACACACACACACAAACACACACACACACACACACACACACACACACACACACACACACACACACACACACACATGAAAATAAAGATATTAGTCGAAGAGCCAGAATCGAGTATGCACAGATAAGGAGGGAGGCCCAGCGACAATACGAAAATGACATAGCATCGAAAGTCAAGTCTGACCAGAAAATGTTGTATAGCCACATCTGGAGGAAAACAACAGTCAAGGACCAGGTAATCAGGCTGAGGAAGGAAGGTGGGGAGTTCACAAGAAACGACCAAGAAGTATGTGAGGAGCTCAACATGAGATTTAAAAAAGTATTCACAGTAAAGACAGGAAGGACTCCAGGAAGTCGGAATAGGGGGTTACACCAACAAGGGATACACCAACAAGTGCTGGATGAAATACACACAACCGAGGAGGAGGTGAAGAAGCTACTATGTGAACTTGATATGCAAAATCATGGAGAAGATCATCAGGAGGAGAGTGGTGAAGCACCTAGAATGGAACAAGCTTATAAACGACAACCAGTATGATTTCAGGGAAGGGAAATCCTGTCACAAACCTACTGGAGTTTTATGACAAGGTAACGGAAGTAAGACTTGGACTGCAAGAAGGCCTTCGACACAGTTCCTCACAAGAAGTTAGTGCAAAAGCTAGAGGATCAGGCACGCATAACAGGAAAGGCACTGCAATGGATCAGAGAATATCTGACAGGGAGGCAACAACGAGTCATAGTACGTGACGAGGTGTCAGAGTAGGCGCCTGTGACGAGCGGGGTTCCACAGGGGTCATTTCTAGGACCAGTGCTGCTTTTGGTATATGTGAATGACATGGCGGAAGGGATAGACTCAGAAGTGTCCCTGTTTGCAGATGATGTGAAGTTAATGAGGAGAATTAAATCGGATGAGGATTACGCAGAACTACAAAGAGACCTGGACAGGCTGGAAGCCTGGTCCAGCAACTGGCTCCTCGAACTTAATCCAGCCAGATGTAAAGTCATGAAGATCGGGGAAGAGCAAAGAAGACCTCAGACCGAGTATAAGCTAGGTGGCCAAAGACTGCAAACCTCACTCAAGGAAAAGAATCTTGGGGTGAGTATAATACCGAGCCCATCTCCTGAGGCGCATATCAACCAGATAACTGCTGCAGCATATGAGCGCCTGGCAAACCTATGAATAGCGTTCCGATACCTCAGCAAGGAATCGTTCAAGACTCTGTACACCGTTTACGTCAGGCCCATATTGGAGTATGCAGCACCAGTTTGGAACCCATACCTGGTTAAGCACGTCAAGAAATTAGAGAAAGTGCAAAGGTTTGCAACAAGACTAGTCCCAGAGCTAAGGGGAATGTCCTACGAAGAAAGGTTATGGGAAATTGGCCTGACGACACTGGAGAACAGAAGGGTTGGAGGAGACATGATAACGACATATAAAATACTGCGAGGAAATGACAAGTTGGACAAAGATAGGATGTTCCAGAGATGGGACAAAGAAACAAGGGTTCGCTATTTGAAGTTGAAAACTCAGATGAGTCAAAGGGAAATTAGGAAGTATTTCTTCAGTCATAGAGTTTTCAGGAAGTGGAATAGTCTGGAAAGTAACGTAGTGGAGGCAGGAACCATACATAGTATTAAGACGAGGTTCGATAAAGCTCATGGAGCAGGGAGAGAGTGACCTAGAAGCGATCAGTGAAGAGGCGGGGCCAGGAGCTATGAATCGACCCCTGCAACCACAAATAGGTGAGTACACACACAGGAGCTGCGACTCGACTCCTGCAACCGCAAATAGGTGAAGACTGAGACACTTATGCAACATGAGGAAATGTTGGTTCATCAGTCCAATACAAAGCAGAGAGTGAGGTAAGGAGAGGAGGAGTTTGAGGTAATCAGTCCCTCAGCCTGGAGTCGATGTGTTCAGTCCATCAATCTTGTAGAAACTACAGCATAGAGCGTAGTAGTGGCTTATATACTGTAGGCAGGTGAGACGAAGCAGGAGGAGGCGGGGTCATAGTGGTACCATCCACTAGTGTAAGTAGGTCTTCGTCCGAAGGTTGGACAAGTATTGAAGAATTCCTTGTATCAAGATCCCATGATGTTGCAGTGTCTGACAGATGTGATAAATGGTTTTGAAAACCGACAAGTTAAAGATTGAGCAACTTATGCAATATACGGGAATCTTTAATAAGGAAGCATTTCCTTAATAAAGATTCCCATATGTTGCATAAGTGTCTCAATCTTCAACTTGTCCGTTTTCAAAACCATTTATCACAAATAGGTGAGTACAAATAAGTGAGTACACACACACACACATGGGGCCAACAGCTATGAATCAACCCCTGCAACCACAATTAGGTGAGTACACACACATACGCACACATCTCACGTCACACACACATGCGCATACATCTCATGTCACACACACACGCACACACAAATTACTTTTTATTTAGTGTTTTCCTGTAACATAAAAATGAAAGAGGTCCTAAAAAAGAATAATTTTTTGTCTTCTCTCTAGGCCGCTGCGCCCCAACCTCATGTCACAACACGCTGATGCTATGAGGCGGTACATGGAGGCGCTGGAGCGAGGTGACACCTTGGAGAAGGTGATGGGTCCCTCCTGGAGAAGCTTCGTCAAGAGACCCAAGGTGGTGGCCTGGATGTCCGGCCACTGTCCCACCAACTCCAAGAGGGAGGCATACGTTGCTGAGCTCTCTAAATACATCACTGTTGACAAGTGGGTGCATTGTTCCTCACTGTAACACCGTATTTTGTTTCACCAATGCTTGACTGGACAAACCATAAAACGATTATTGGATTGGGTCTCTACCACTTCATTTACTGAATGACCCATAGAAGTTTAGCTTTTTATGTACCGCATTAATATACTTCAATAAATTTATTCAACATATTAAAATGAGAAGCTTTCCAGGTTGTCTATTACGTTTGTTACTTGACGAAAATTCACATGTTGTGTAATGTAACTGAAGAAATAACAAAATTTGATTTAAACTACCAGATGCAACTTAACACCAACATAGCAAAAACCTTGATGTCCCGATTTACTGACGTAAAATTGAGCTGGTTAACCTTATATCGTTTTATTTAGTCGAGATGAATAATAGTAATGAAAATTACACGAGATTAGACGAATTAATACAGATTGTTTTTAATATTTTACTTAAAATCAAGGTAAAGTGAGCTAAGCCAGAAACCTGAAGTAAACAAAACTTACTCGACACTGTGTAAATATGATTCATCAGGATTACGGTGCTCAACGTCTGCTCCAATGCTGAAAGACTGATTTTCTCATTTTATATTGTCTTCCGTATGTAATTCTGCTGGGCTAAGGGGCTTATTACCTCCTACAGTTATCCGTTTAAGTCCTTGTAATGTATTAATAAAGTCACTGGATGGCGAAACGTCGGCAAAATAAAGATATCCAGATGCTCCACATGTGTACAACTCATTATCTTGTTGATATAATGTAAAAATATGTAGTGTTATAGAGAGTAATTACATATTTCAAACCCTAAGTCGAGTAAAACTGACCTGTGCTGCCTAATATCGATTACTTGGAAACGTCTAAGGTGGCAGATCTAAATCTCCCTGAGCAAAATTAAACAAATTTAAAATAACCATTAATTATTTATACTGATAATATCCTTCTCACACGTACAGGTACGGAAGCTGTGGGAACATGCATTGCTATGCAAGACACCCGATATCCGATGTATGTTGGAAAAACGTGTTGATGCGAAATTATTCCTTCTACATGTCCCTGGAGAACAACTTATGTGACGAATACATCACCGAGAAACTCTACAACCCTTTGTTGTACAACCTCGTCCCTATCGTTTATGGAGGTACGTATGAGGAGTTATGAGAGTGGTTAAATATGTGCGTAGGTGGGTGTGGGAGTGCGAAAGGTAGTTAATACTATAAACAGAAATTTAATTTACATGCAGAAGAAAAGACATACAATGTAGATCATGCTTTTATTGGAACAAATTTCAGCTCTGTTAGAGTTGCGTGAAAAAAAATATAATGACTTTATAGTTTTCTGATAGAACAAAAAGTTGTCCCATAAAAGCTTGTTAGGCAAGGTATTTTATTTCCGTTATTGTTGTCGGCAGTACGTTACTAGAACGAACTTGCAGGTAGTGACTACAATAGGTTCCTACCTCCGCTCTCCTACATCAACGCCAGACACTACCATCCGCGGGAGCTGGCCCGCCTCCTGACGCGGCTACACCAGGACCCCGTCGCCTATGGGAGGTAAGAACTATGGCAGTAGAAACACCTTCAGCGAAAAAAAAGAACCCTGTACCATATATTCAGGCTCTCTTAGAGGTCCAGCTAGGCCCAGGCTATTTTCAACTCTTGAGGATTCCTAACCATACAAAAGAAAGCATCTAAACAAAACAATGCACCAAATACAATTTGATTTTTTTTTATAAATTAATCAAGGGTTTTCTTGTCTTCTTCTCTGCGAAGGCATTAATAACACTATTACAATCATGCTGGCGTTCATTGTCACGACCTTCAGAAAGACGTGCACAAACAAACCTTGTCGAACAATGAATTTGTGATAATTCTTCGCCCGATTCAGCATATTAAAGGTACATTCACATGAAGCCACAGATGTAAACTGGCAATACAATTATGATGTTCTAAAAGAAAACAGATTAAATGTTTCTTAGAGTAATTTCTTTGATTTGCGCTGAATTTTAAAGTTCATAGCATATTAACTAGAGGAAGCGAACCACTTCACTGAGATCTTTTAAAATTTTATTGTTGTTAAAATTGTTCAGTTGCTGAAAGTAAATCTTTATTATTCAGACTGCTGATATGAATAATAAAACCAAAAAGTGTAGAAGTTCGACACCTTTAGAGAATCTCTTGAGTAGTTCTGGCACTCGGGTTGTGGCCTAAGTGCCGGGAATGGCTCATTTGGAGTTGAAAGGTTCACCGTGCCCTTGTCATAGGGCTGCCCCCGCCATAGGGCTGTAAACGGTACTACACTTGACACGAAGATGGCTCACCTCGCCCTTGTCATAGGGTTGTAAGCGGTACATCACTTATACCAACTTCGACACTCCTTCGGGAGCTACTGTCTGGTCACCACATGGAGAAGACCCATGTCAGGACCCGTCCTGGCAAACCTACATAAACATGAACATGGTATAAGATAATTTTATTGAGCTCTGACTTCCGTGTAAAGCCTGAAATAATAAAACCAATGATTACATGAAGAGAAAGGTTCATTAAGCTTCATCGGAATCATCAGGCAAGCTGCTTTATTATGGTATTTCAGTATTCTCTTCTGTCACTTTAGCCTCAGACAGGATTGCATCCCATAGTTCATGAATCGGCTAAATCACAGAACAGGTGGAGTCCCGTGGCAGCTGAGTCCTAAAACTCAGGCCAGTGATTTGTTTGCAATCGATTACGTGAATCACAAATCGGTTGAATGTCATTCAGAAAACATTTTTTTTTTTTCATCATCAGGTGTAGTAGCGCGTTTTTTCAATAACCATATAAGTTTGGTGAATCATGGTAAGTGGTATCATCCAAATAAGTTGACATTATAATGCATTCAAAATTTTACATGAATTTCTGATTATATTTAAAGATCTGTTCAAGTCTGTTCAGTAAGATTAAGAGACTCTGGCTCAGTTGAAGCCTGACTGAATTCAAATGCTGGAAAACTTTTTGAGCATCAGGAATCCGTGCAGACCACCTTGTTTTGCTGTGCTATGCAGTGAAACTAGTTGTCCTTCAGAATTTTATACCTTTCTGGTCAGATACTAAAGTAATCGAAAGTAATTGCATCTTTGCATGATACAGCTCTGTCAACACCAACTCTTAGAAAAAACACAGTTCGAATTATGCTCCAGTAGAACTGTTTGCATGCCTCTCTACTTTCCAGTTACTTTGGATCTATTGTCATAAACCTGACCATTGCAGTGCTGTTAATTTAACTTTCGTGATTATTACTTACACCAGTGTCCACCATTGAGAAGAGCACGGCATCAGCCTGGGCCCTAAAGTGATCGTTCACTCGGCGCTCGGATACATTAACCAATGATGAGAGAAAAAAATTCTTTCGTCATGGACTAAAGTTGTGAAGCTTATCAAATGCAAAGTATATAAATAAATAATAATTAATATATTCACATAAACAATTAACAACTATGCGAGGCCCCTTTACCGCCTGAGACGAGGGCCCAGTGAACATTGTGGATACCTGACCTCTCAGTAGTGCTGAACAGCTATCATATTACTAAATACGGTATTCACAATATGTTCTTAGAACCCCTACAGTGTGACATTCACAGTGTAACATAAATAAGAAAAATTCACGCCATCCGTACATCCCCCAGGTACCATGTGTGGCGCGGTTACTTCCAGGCTAAGATTCTAGGCAGCATGTGTGAACTGTGTTCCCGCCTGCACACTGATACCACAACCACCTACCACACAGATGTTCCCAAGTGGAGGGTGACTAGCGGCCGGTGCCAGGCGGTTCCCCAGAATATGTTCAACAGCACGCTGGGCAAGGGCGCCTGGAGAACAGTCATCTCCACAAACTACGACAATCTATTTAATACTAGTCTTGTCCTGTGATTCTCCAATTTAAAGCGAATATTTTTTTACAGAATTCCATTTGGCAATTAAAGCATACACACACACACTGTCTCAAAGAACGTAAACAGGGAATCAACACCGGCATGAAGCCCACACCTATATTTTTTGTTATAATTATTATAATAAAAAAGAAGCACTAAACCTTTGTTATAATGAATTAATGGAGGATTCATATTCAAAGTTGTATGGGTCGTACAGAGCCCAGGTACTAAATGAAAACACAAAGATGCATTAACAAGACAATTTTATTGTCTCCAACATTATCTATTACCTAAATTATTATTATTATAATCAAATAGAAGCGCTAAACCACAGGGGTTATACAGCGCTGCAGGTTATTGCAGGATGCAGGGAGAGTGGGTTGTAAGAGGGAGATGGATGATTAGTAGGGTATGGAGTGCAAGATGACGGTGGATAGTGCAGGGGTGGAGGGTAGCAAGAGATCGAGGTAGAAGGGACTGAGGGAGGTGCTAGAGGTATAATCTTCAGAGTTTGTGTAGTAAGTCAGTTTCTGTCAAAAAGTCAACAAGAGAGTCAGGATTAAAGGAGGGTCCATCTGCAAGAAGGGAAGGTAAAGAAAGAGCCGCAGAGCGAAGACGCCGTTGGAGGTAAATTCTGGTGCTCGTTGATAGATGGGCAGTCCAACAGAATATGTCGCACA
>WNWK01028331.1:0-25489 GCA_009830355.1 Cherax destructor | reverse complement strand
TTGAATTTGTATTTCTTTACAGCAATTTTGATTATATAAGACTTTGTCTTTTCCTTCAAAGAAAATAGAAAAGGGCTATTTACACATATGTACACTATATAAGAAAGAGTAGTATTGGGTGATGCCACAGTTGTCAAGGCAAAACAGCAGCCAAAAGACACAACCTTCCACAACCAGCTCATGCGGGAATTCCAGTGACAAACTGGGAGTGGTATCCACGTCACCTTTGTCATGTTAAACTCGCATTTTAATTGGCTAAACCCGAAGTCGTTGATTTGATGATGGGGCCCCATCGCCAAACCCTTAACGATGGTTTGCTGGTTGGGGAGCCTATGGGGGTGTGTTAAATGCTCCGAATAAAGGTACGTACTCTTTGCATGCAACAGCCTCAATCAGCTCTCCTTGCACTATATCACTCACTCACTCACTCATCTACCCTTATCTCACCCTATTGAATCTGTGCATGGGGATCAACAACAGTAAATCACCTTAGACCACTCATAACAGAAAGGCTGCAGTCAGAATGATAACAAATTCCCACTCTAGACAGCTACCCGCCAATATTCAAAAGCCTAAAACTACTCACCATAAAGAACATCACACTTATTCTTGTGCCTACTAATATACGTATGAACTCTACACTCGAATATAAACCCTCCGCTCAAAATTCTCCTCACCAACTTTAATAGGACCCATGACCACAACACAAAGCACAGATCACTTTTTGATATATGTCCCCCTGTCCTATCAACCTATGTAAAAATTCTATGCACATAAAGGCCCAGAATCTAATTCCATTACCAGTAAATACTAAAATAACCTTGTCTGAAAATCATTTTAAGACACTCTCAAAAACCACCTACTCACCCTTAACTAAATATTACTCAATGATTTTCCTATAAGATAATTTCCATTTTTACTATTATGTTCTATTATATTACTTTAAAAAATGCTCAATGTTATTTTCCTATAAGATAATTTCAATTTTTACCATTATATTACTATTATATTACCACCTACTGACCCCTAAACTAAATACGCATCTGGTAAATTACTTTTAAAAATGCTAAATGTTATTTTCCTTAAGATAATTTCAATTTTTACTATTAACTACCATCCTACTAAACACTTGTTACAATGTAGTATCACCATAATGTAATTTAAACAATGAAATATCATCATATTGTAATCTGAACAATATTTAAATAAGTCAATCTCAATCAATTTCTCCAATATTATGTACATAGTCTATAAGCCATTAGATTAAGCTGCCCCTAATGCCATGGCATGTCAGTGGCTCTCCTTGCACTTCTATGTAAAATTGCAAAGAAATAAAATTTGTATTTGTAGGTAGTAATAGTAGTGGTGGTGGTAGTAGTAATAGTACAGTGGAACCCCGTTTTCAACCGGTCCAGTTATTGTACAATTCAGTTTTCGACCACTTTTTTCGGTGAAATTTTCATCATTTTTGTACATCCACTCAGAAATCGTCCGTACCAGATGTGTCTGCCTGCCCATGGGATGTGGTTGCTCATATGTTCATGATTCAGGCTGCCTTTGTTACTCATTCAGTGAACATTACTCTGCGCATTCATCCGAAACATTTTGTAATAATCCATTGTTTTTGTGCTTCGGCTGCTAAATAAGCCACCATGGTAAAGAAGGTGAGAAACATGATAGAATTCAAGAAAGAACTCGTAGAAAAATAGGAAAGTGGAGTACTTGTGGCCGAGCTCGCCAGGATGTATGGGAAGTCCAAATCAACGATCAATTCCATCCTGGCGAAGAAGAAAGCAATGTTTCAAAGGTGCTTTGAAGTGACCTCGGACACTGAATTGACCCTAAGAGAGTTCTGGAGGAATCACTTCAATATCCTCAATTGCATAAGCCTTATAGATAAGGCTTGGCAGGGAGTGACTTCAGGACAATTACTGTAACTCTTCTTGGAGAAAATTGTGGCCAGAATGTGTCCTCCAGAAGGATTTTGAAGGGTTTGAGGCTGACCCTGATGACCCTATGCCTGTTGTGAAATCTATTGTGTCTTTGGGGAAGTCCATGGGTTTGGAGGTGAGTGGCAGGATGTGGAAGAGTTGGTGGAGGACCACAGGGAAAAGCTAACCATTGAAGAGCTGCAAGACTTTCATCTGGAACAGCAACATACCTTAGCTGAGGAAATTGCTTCAGAGGAGGAGGAAGAGAGAGGGGAGAATGTGCCTTCTTCAGCGATTAAGGACATTTGTGCAAAGTTTTGTAGAGAAATATCACCCTAATAAAGCTGTTGCAAGCCATGTCAGCAACATGTTCAATGACAATGCCATGTCCCATTTTAGGCAAATCTTAAAAAGACGCCAGAAACAGGCCCTCTGGACAGATTTTTGTGCGACAAGGGTTCAGTGACTCTCAAGCTGGTCCTAGTGCCAGTAAAAGACAAAGAAGGAAGTAACCCCAGATAGGGCTTTGATACCTGAAGTCCTTATGGAGGGGATTCCCCTGCCAAACAATAACCTCACCTCCCTCACCCTTCTTGCCATCCTCCATACGCCAACAAGAGTCTTCAATAAAGGTAAAAGTGATGTTAAATGTTCATTTATCCATTTCATTAGTGCTTTATATTTATTTAGCATTGTTTTCTGTATGTAAAACTATAGTTATTCTCTATAAAATTTATTTTTTGTTAACATTTTGGGTGTTTGGAACGGATTAATTGGATTTACATTATTTCTTATGGGAAATATTACTTCAGTTTTCATACAAATTGATTTTCGCCAACCTTCTGGAACGGATTAAAGACGAAAAATGGGGTTCCACTGTACTTGTAGTAATAGTAGTACTTGTAGCAGTAGTAATAGTAGCAGCTATGTGATTGGTTGGTTTATTTTTTGGGTATGTAATAATAATAATAATAATTTTTATTTCTACATGTACATGATACAACATTCAGGAATACTGTACAGTGCTGTATTTCAGGTTCCTGTAGAACTACTCACGAGAAGATCATCAAACCTCGTGAGCTGTTGTTCATGAGAATTAAGAGACTTGACTGCATGATTGATATGTTTTATAGTATGTATATTTTTGATACAGTATGTTGAATTTTATATAAATTTATTCTGTGTTTATTGTGCTGTATGGGAAATTTGCTATAATATTAGTGTTGTTTTTTATTCAGTGGTAATTTTTCAATAAATTTGTTAAGTGTTCCTGGGAAATTTACTATGAGGGAGCATAAGTAGTTCTGTGAAAAGAGGATTCAAATCCACAGTCTGGAAGTTCTAAAATTACCAGGATGTTACACTTAGAAGTTTTCACTGTTGTTTATTACACAATATAGTCAGTGTTTATTCATCTTGATGTGTGTCTCTCACTGTATATATGCTGACACTACTTTAATCTCTACTTTAGGGATTGGAGTATTGGTTGGTGGTGAATAGGTGACTTGCATCCTTGGTAACCCTCATGTAGTAGATAAGTTTTGAACCCTACTCTTTCTTATGTTGTTGTTACACAGTATAGTATATTTTCTGTAAACTTATTCAGTAATGTGTATTATACAGTCCTGTATGGTGAATTTTCTGTAAAATATTGTATGGTAAATTTTTAATGAACTTATTCAGTGTTTTTTACACTGTTTATTGTACATGTCAAGAGATCTTATGGTTGGGTATTTATTTTATTTATTAATTTTCTTTAATTTCTTTCTTATGGTATGTCTTATGTACCAGTAAACTGACCAGGCTATTTATATGTGATCTTCTCAGTTATTAGTAATAATTTGAAAGTGCAGTGGAACCTCGGCTGTCGAATTTAATTAATTCCAGATGTCGATTTGACAACCAAACTGGACAACAACTAAAGTAATTTTTCTCATAAAGAATGATGTAAATAGAATTAATTCATTCCAAACCCTAAATGATAATACAGTGGACCCCCGAGTAACGAACACCCCGGGAGTAAATTCGTTCGGTAATGGCACTTGAGCAGGCTTCTGGAATGAAGTTTTTCGTTACTCGGGGTCCACTGTATAATAATTTATTAAAAATGTACTAACTACTACACAAAACTGTAAAAATGAATACTAATTGAAACTTTAACTGAAATACAGTGGACCCCGAGTTTCGGTCATAATTCATTCCAGAAGGCTGTTCAAGTGCCATTACCGAACGAATCTGTTCCCTTAAGGAAAATGTAAATTAGATTAGTCCTTTTAGACCCCCAAAATACACATACAAAAGCACTTACAATATTAAACTTACATAATTGTTCGATTTCGAGGTGACCGAAACTCGGGGTCCACTGTACTGTACAGTAAATGAAAATTTAAATGCCTCTTATCTGTCAGAGGAGAGTTAATGACGTACTGGAAGCAGTAGGTGAAGGAGAGGAGGGGTATATTACTGCTTGGAAGGAGAATCACCTTCTATTAACCCTTTGAGGGTCGGTCACGTACTTGTACATCATTGCAGCCAGGGTCAGTCACGTACTTGAACCATAAATTCTAGCTCTTTCAAATCAAGAGGGAGAAAGCTGGTATGCCTACATGTGAGAGAAAGGGTCTGCACGGTCAGTGTGCGCAGTATAAAAAAAATCGTGGAGCCAGTGGTGCATTGTGGGAACCCCATTTCAATAACCCTTGTTCACTATGTCTAGTGGTAAGAAACTCCTCACTCCTCTGCGAATTGGGACTCTTGTTCCCAAGCCACAGTTCAAACACAGATGGAAGTGTCATTGAAGATGAATTTCATGGTTTTGAGGAGTTTATGACCGAAAACAATGCCCAGGAAACCAGAGGGAAGGAAGAAAGGAAGGTAGGAAGAAAGGAAGGAAGAAATGAGAGGAAGGAAGGTAGGAAGGAAGAAAGGAAGAGATGAGTGGAAGGAAGAAAGGAAGGTAGGAAGAAAGGGAGGAAGAAATGAGAGGAAGGAAGGTAGGAAGGAAGAAAGGAAGAGATGAGAGGAAGAAAGGTAGGAAGGAAGAGATGAGAGGAAGGAAGAAGTAAGGAAGGAAGGAGGGAAGATGGGTAGGAAGGAGGGAAGGTGAGTAGGAAGGAGGGAAGGTAGGTAGGAAGGAGGGAAGGTAGGTAGGAAGGAGGGAAGGTAGGTAGGATGGAGGGAAGGTAGGTAGGTGAAAGGAAGGTAGAAATGAGGAAGGAAGGAAGGTAGAAATGAAGGAAGGAAGGAAGGTAGAAATGAAGGAAGGAAGGAAGGTAGAAATGAAGGAAGGAAGGTAGAAATGAAGAAAGGAAGGTAAGAAGTTAGTAATTCCTTCAGTGCCTTAAGCAGTCTTGAAGAAGAATGTCTCGTTGATGATGTTGCTTCACAAGTCTTTGACAAAGATGTTTTTGGGGATGATGTAGAACAAACCTCTCTGATGAAAACGTTGAAGAAACATTCCTTGATGAAAATATCTCTGATGAAAACCTTCCTTCGTGTTTGCATATAAATTCCAGTGCAAAAATAGGTCCCTAGTACAAGCATCTGTTCTTAATGCGCCCGCTCATGTGTTCATGGACTCGGAGTGCAATTCAAAATTATAAGGTCTAGTTTATTTAAGGATAAGAAGTTACGACGTGTAATTTTCATAGAACCAACTCATGTGTCATCCCTTAGTGGTGTGGCCGGTTCTAGTCTGCGTGTTCGAGGTCAGACTTCTCTTACCTTTACTATCCAGGGTAGAGATTTTACTGCTTCCTTCCTTGTTGTTGACCAGATTAGTTTCCCTGGTGATCTCCTACTGGGATTTGCTTCCATGCAGATCTGCGATTGTGCTTGATCCTTACCGATGGCATGCACAAATTGATGACTTAATCGTACCATTTTGGGGTTACCAACTTGGTTCCAAGATCTGCCATACAGCCAAGAGTATGAAGTCCATATTAAGTCCTTCCAGATCAATACATTTCCCAGTAGCATACCCAAGCGGTCAGGCACTAATAATCCTGTCACTTATGTTTCACCTCCACCTTCAGTCATGCAAGATAGCGTCAGTTGCCTCAGGTGTCTGAGGACCCTTAGACTGCCTCGAGTGCTGAACCTATCGCTGCAATGCCTACTAGTTCAAGTAGTAGTTTCTCCACAGGGACGCCTTGTCGGAAAACGATTATTTGAAACTAGTAATGCCGTCTCTTGTTGACGCAAATGCCATTTACAGAAAGACGTTTCTGTAGCAGCTAGTGCCCTCACTAGAGTGTCTGTTGTTGTCTCTCATGTCCCAGATGGTGATAAAGTTCTAGTTGACAGTGATTCCTGTAAAGTGAAGGGTTTGTTTGTCGAGCCATCCTTACATGTTGCAAGAGATCGGAAGATCCATTTCTTCCTTGCCAATACTTCCGGTCATAGTGTTCGCCCAAGCAAATACAAAAATTGTTGACCTTGTTCACTATCCTTACCCTGTTCGGGTTGGGGATGAGTTGTCACCTGACCAGTGGGTCGGTGCTATTTCAACCGGGAAGGATCCATCCACTTCACTGGATCAATCCATTCCACCGGTAGAAGAGAAAGACTAGCTCCTACTGACTTCCCAGATGAAGTCACACGTTTGTTGAATCTGTTGAACAAACGTTGTAAAGCCATTGCCTTACCAGGTGAGAAGATGGGTATAACAAACTTATTGTCCCATCGTATTCCACTCGAACCTGGTACTAGACCAATTTATGTACCTGCGTACAGAATGCCGCATTCACAAGTTGCTGTCGCAGAGAAATTAATCAATCAGATGCTTGACGATGGTGTTATCGCACCTAGCACCACCTTGGAATGCGCCCTGATCTTAGTACCAAAGAAGGACAGTACTTGGCGCCCAGTGATTGACTTTAGGAAGTTAAATGCGAAAACGATTCCAGATCGCTTCCCACTTCCTGTACTTGGTGACATTTTACGTAACATTGAGATAACAAAGTCTTCTCAACCCTAGATTTGTCCACCCCACACAGATGGAAGTGTCAGTGAAGATGAATTTCATTGTTTTGAGGAGTTTGTGACCGAAAGCAATGCCCAAGAAACCAGAGGGAAGGAATGAAGGAACAGATGAGAGGAAGGAAGAAAGGAAGAGATGAGAGGAAGGAAGAAAGGAAGAGATGAGAGGAAGGAAGAAGTAAAGAAGGAAGGAGGGAAGGTAAGTAGGAAGGAAGAAAGGAAGAGATGAGAGGAAGGAAGGAGGGAAGGTAGGTAGGAAGGAGGGAAGGTAGGTAGGAAGGATGGAAGGTAGGTAGGATGGAGGGAAGAAAGGAAGGAAGGAAGGTAAGAAGTAAGGAAGGAAGGAAGGAAGGAAGGACAACCATCAACCTAGGATAACCCAAAATTTAGACAGTGATTTATTTCCATGTGGGTTGGTGGGGCAATGAGGAAGGGATGGATGTTGACAGGCAGTGAGGGTGGTGAGTGATAGTGTAATTCGCTATTGTGACACTAATTACGCTGGTGACTAGGCATATTTACAAGTCCACCCCCACACAACTACAAGCTTCAGAACCTCTTGCAGTTCTAGGAACTTGTCCAGTGACTCTATATGTTTATATATATATGATAGAAAAATAGTAATAAACAATATTTTTTATTGTTGGTTTGCGTAAACATGTTTTGTAAACAATATAATGACAGCAAAGTTTGTGTGGTTATTTTGTAGTATAGAATGAGTGAATATTTACCAAATAGTCTTTATATTGGTCTCACAGGCCATAAAATTTACTTGAAAAATAAAATATTAAAAATAAAAGAAAAAAGTAGGAAAAACAAAATAAACTATTACTGGATGACCGGCAGTCGGCGATGTTGCTGTAAACTGTTCAATTTCTGTCAACTTCACGCTCCATATCTCACTAAGTATTGATCCCAAATTTTTTTTTGGCCGATAAAACTATAAAAAACTATCATTTCATAAAAAAAAAATTGAATATTTTTCGACCCTGAGAACGAGTTTGGGAGAGGGCCTCTCAACCCTCACTTGGTTAATATGTCAGGCAACTGTCCTCGTGGTGTTTCTCTTCTTGTCTCTTTTCATCACTAACACCATGTTCTGGCTCACTGGTTCTTTGTCTCACTAGAAACCTGTCCAGCGAGGTTTGTCTTCCGGCTCCATTTGACACTTGTCTAAATTGAGACATTACACTGTCGTTGTACATGTTAGAGAGATGGATGGCCACTGCTTTGTCTGGAAGGTATTTTACAGCTAACTCCTGCACTTCATGCCATTTAGCACACATTTCCTGACAAGTGCAATGGGCACATCATCCCTTCCCTCCTCTTCCTCTGATGACAGCTCCTCTGCTGCAATCTGTTGCTGCTCCTTCTGAAGGTCTACAAGTTCTTCTGTGGTGAGTTCAGTTCTGTGCTCCTCCACCAAGTCCTCCACATCATCTTCAGTCAACTCTAGGCCCAAGATCTTCCCAGGGACACAATATCCTCTCCCGCTCGGCTCATTTTCAAAGCCTTGAAAATCCCTGGCTGCCACAAAGTCAGAACACAATTTCTTCAATGCTGACTGCATGGTTTTGGAAGACACATTCCCCCAGGCTTTGTCTAATAGCCTCAAGCAGGTGAGGATATTGAAATGGTCCTTCCAGAACTCCCTGAGGGTTAAATTTGTTTCTGAAGTGACTTTAAAGCACTTTTCAGAGAGTGCTTTGGTGTAGAGTTTCTTGAAGTTAGAAATGACCTGCTGGTAAATTATAGGCCCTGAGTGGCAATTGTTTATTAATGAGGTACTTTTTGATAGTGGGAGCAAAGACCTCATGAACCCACTCAGTAATAAATTTTCTTGTTACCCAAGCTCGGGTTGGCCCTCCACATTACAGCCAATTTGTTTTTCATAACGTTGTTCTTAAAATTCATGGATTTTCGAAATAATAAAAACGTAAGGACTTCAATTCCAAGTCCCCACTTGCATTACCACACACAAAACAAAGTGAGCCTGTCTTTCATTGGCTTGTGTCCTGGCATTGACTTTTCCTCTTCACTTGTAGAGGGTCCTCTTGTGCATTTTCTTCCAGAAGAGGCCTGTCTCGTCACAATTAAGCACTTGTTGGGGGACAAACCCCTCAGCTTCTGCGTACTCTTGGAATTCAGAAACATACTTTTCAACTTTGTCAACGTCCATACCACGTTGAACGCACCGCTTCTCGTCCAATCAGTGAAGTTAAGCAATGTTGGGTTTGGTTAGTACTTGGATGGGTGACCGCCTGGGAACACCAAATGCTGTTGGTATAAATCTTAAAGGATCCCAATGGAAATAAGTCACTGTCTGACTTTTTTGGGTTATCCTAGGTTCTCTACACATATGCTGCTATGTATGATAATCTTTGTACAGTGAACCCTCCGTTTTCGTGTTTAATCCGTTCCAGAGGGATCAACTAAAACTGAAATCAACCAGAAACAATGCTACACCGCCTGAGAATGTATGTGGGAGGCGGGCTTTGTATGTGCACTGGGCACTTGACAGGTTTCTTACCATGAACAAAATGGAGCCAATCACCGAAAACAGAGGTAATATTTCCACGAAAAAGTGCCCGAAAACTGAAATCACCGAAAATGGAGACACACGAAATGGAGGGTTGACTGTAACTGTATTTGTGTATACATGTACCTGAATAAACTTACTTACTTAACAGCCACTTTGTCAGTACTGGCAGACTTCCCATGCCTAGCCACACTATGAATGCCACCTCTTCTCTTAAAATTATCAAATCAACCCATACTAGCCTTGAAGGATTGGGTTTCAGCACTTGTTCTGTTTTTTTTCAGGAGGTCATCATGCAACTGCATCGCTTTGTCACAAATAATGGCCTCTGAAACACTATCACCATGTAACTATTTTTCATTTATCCAAATCAACAAGTTTTTTCAACTTCCTCAATAATTTGTGGCCTTTGCTTTGATATCACTTTCGCGCCTTTTTAAGGTCTGCTGCATTGTTGGTCAGTTCGCGTTGTTGGTTGACAACCAGAGAATGGTTTCAAGTTGGAAAAGTTCAGATTCAGGAAGGATATAGGAAAGCACTGGTTTGGTAATAGAGTTGTGGATGAGTGGAACAAACTCCCAAGTACCGTCATAGATGCTAAGACGTTGTGTAGTTTTAAAATAGGTTAGATAAATACATGAGTGGGTGTGGGTGGGTGTGAGTTTGGACCTGACTAGCTTGTACTACCAGGTCAGTTGCCATACTAATTCCTTAAGTGGTAGTGACCTGACTACCTGGAGACGGTAACTCCAGGTGGTCGGCTAGATAATTATATGAGTGGTGTGGTTGGGTGCGAGTTGGTCCTGACTAGCTTGTGCTACTAGGTCAGATGCAGTGCTCCTTCCTTAAGTGAATGTAACCTGACCTGGCTGGGTCAGGGCATTGGCTTAAACCTGTTGGAGACTTGGACCTGCCTCGCATGGGCCAGTAGGCCTGCTGCAGTGTTCCTTCTTTCTTATGTTCATTACTCACCACCCACACTGCCTGTCAACCGGAACACAAAAGGGGACCCATGTCTTCTTCCCCACAACCTCCTTCCTTTCCTTCATACCTACCTTCCTAGCTTCCTTTCTTCCTTCATTCCTTCCTTTCTTTGTGCCTTCCTTTCTTACATATTTCCTTCCTTTCTTACATATTTCCTTCCTTCCTCTCATCTCTTCCTTCCTGCCTTCCTTTCTTCCTTCATTCCTTCCTTTATTTCTTCCTTCCTTTCTTACTTCTTTGTTCCTTCCTTCCTCTCATCTCTTTCTTCCTTTTTTCTCTCTTTCTTTCTTTCTTTCTTAATTCCTTCCTTCTTCCTTTCCTCCTTCCTTCTTCTTTCCTTCCTTCCTCTCATCTCTTCTTTCCTTCCTTCCTTCCTCTCATCTCTTCTTTCCTTCCTTCCTTCCTTCCTCTCATATCCTTCCTTCCTTACTTTCTTTCTTCCATCCTTCCTTCCTTCCTTCTGGTATCCTGGGCATTTCTTTCGGTCACAAACTCCTCAAAACCATGAAATTTATCTTCAGAGACACTTCCATCTGTGTTAGAGCTATCATTGAGGAAGAGAACAGTCCCAGATGCACCAAGGAGTCAGTTAATTCTTACCGCTAGGCATGCTGAACAAGGACTACTGAAATGGCGTTCCCACAATGCACCACTGGCTGCCCGATTTTTTTACTGTGCACACTGACCACACCGACCCATTCTCTCACATGTAGGCCTACCAGCTTTCTCCTGCTTGATTTGAGGCCGTTAGAGTTTATGTGTCTAAATACGTCCAAACATTGGCTCGTAAGACGTATATATACGACCAAACAGTCAAAGGGTTAATGAGCATCAAATTTATTTTTATCACAGCAGTTTGTATTTTACGTATGTATTTTTGCTATAAGATCTGTTTGCATTTTCCATATATAGTATATTTTTTATGAAATTGTGTTTTTTTTTTTTTTACATGTCGACCGTTTCCCACCAAGGCAGGTTGACCCAAAAAGAAAGAAAAACTTTCATCATCATTCATCACTTTCACCATCACTCATACATAATCACTGTTTTTGCAGAGGCGCTCAGATACGACAGAGATGTATTTTGCATGTGCATTTTTTATCACATGTGCCTATTTTCTGCATATGGTTGTTTAGATAATACAAGATGGACTTGTTTTTTGGTAAAAATTATTCTGTTTTTTTTTTATTATTATTATTTGGAAATTCATAATGGACCCTCGGTTATCGGCCGTAATCCATTCCAGAAGCTTGGCCTAGACCAAAATGGCCTATAACCGAAATAATATTTCCCATAAGAATTAATGTAAATACGTACAATTAATCCGTTCCAGACAAAAATATCAACAAAAATATCATTTTTCTAACAATTAAATAAGTATTACATACCTTTATTGAAAACCAAGCTGGCTTCTGGAAGATAGGGAGGAGTTAGTGTTTGAAGGGGAATCCTCCATAAAGACTTCAGGTAACAAGTCCTTATCTGGGGTTATTTCCCCTTTTTTTTCTTTTTAATGCCACTAGGACCAGCTTGAGAGTCACTGGACCCTGTCTCACAAAATAACTGTCCAGAGTGCTCTGTTTCTGGCGCCTCTTTAAGATTTTCCTGAAGTGGGACAAGGTTTTGTCACTAAACATGTTGCAGATATGGCTTGTTTCAACTTGGTCAGGATGGTATTTTTCAACAAAACTTTGCAACTTATTCCACATTCCACACATTTCCTTAATCACTGAAGAAGGCACCTCCTTCACTCCTATTCCTCCTCCTTTTCTGAAGCAAGTTCCTTAACTGTGGTCTGATGCTGTTGCAGAATAAGCTCTTCCAGCTCTTCCATGTTAGCTCTTCCCTGTGGTCCTGAACCAACTCTTCCACATCTTCGCCACTCACCTCCAACCCTAGGGACTTGCCCAGTGCCACAATACCTTCCACAACAGACACAAGGTCGTCAGGGTCAGGGTCAGCCTCAAACCCTTCAAAACCCCTCTGTTGGACACAACCTGGCCACAATTTTTTCCAAGCAGTGTTCAAAGTCCTGGAAGTCACTCCTCCCAAGCCTTACCTATAAGGCCTATGCAGTTGTAGATATTGAAGTGATTCCTCCAGAACTCTCTAGGGTCAACTTAGTGTCAGAGGTCACTTCAAAGCACTTTTCAAACACTGCTTTTGTGTATTTTTTGAAGTTAGAAATGACCTGCTGGTCCATGGGCTGGAGAAGAGGGGTGGTGTTAGGAGGCAAGAACTTCACTGTGATGAAACAGTAGGTCTACCAAGTTTGGAGGATGTGCAGGAGCATTGTCCACTACCAGGAGGCACTTGAGTCCCAAATTCTTTTCCTGAAGGTATTTTTTCACACTTGGGCCAAACACATCATTAACCCAATCTCTGAAAATTTGCCTTGTGACCCATGCGTTATGATAAGCTTTCCACATCACACAATCTATTCTTGGGACATTGTGTTTCTTGAACACTCTGTGATTTTCAGAGTGATACACGAGTAAAGGCTTCACTTTGAAATCCCCACTAGCATTACTACACAACAAGAGAGTTAGCCTGTCTTTCATAGGCTTGTGTCCTGGCAGTGCCTTTTTCTCCTGGGGTGATGTAGGTCCTGTTTGGCATTTTCTTCCAAACAGGCCTGTTTGCCACAATTAAACACTGGTTGGGGTTCGAATTTTTCAGCCTCCATGTACCCCTTTTAATTCACTCACAAATTTTTCAGCTGCACATTTGTCAGAACTTGCAGCCTCACCATGCCTTACAACACTGTGTATGCCAGCACGTTCTTAAATCCTCGAACCAGCCTTTGCTGGCCCTAAATTCACCAGCAGCAGCACTTCTTCCAGGAGTTTTCCACAAGATCCTCTTGCCTTCTCCAAATAACAGACTCCACTACATTGTCTCCCACTATTTCGTTTTCCTTAATCCACAATAACAATAACTTTTCCATTTGTTCCATTATTGGTGACCTTTGTTTCGTTAGAAAAGTTACTCCTTTGGCAACATCAGCGTCCCTTGATTTGTTCTTTCTTTGCCAGGATGGATGTAATAGTTGATTTGTTTTTCCCGTACATCCTGGCAAGTTCCAGCACCCGCATACCACTCTCATATTTCTCAATCACTTTCAAACCCATGGTGTTTCTCGCATTTTTTACCACAGGAATTTTACTAGGAACTTTCTTTGAAGCCATGGTTACTTATTTCACAGTTGCACTGACAAAAAACCCCGAAAAACAATGAAATGGTTGGATGAATGAGCAGAAGCTTCCTCATGCACCGAGAGACACAGGCAAACTGAAGTGCAAGCTGCCCCAGCCAGCGGACAGACGCGTCCCATACGGCCAATAAGCGAAAAAACGGCTGCTAACCGAGAGCCAAAAAACCTGCTTATCACCGAGTTGGCCAATATCAGGAACAGCCGATAACCGGCGGTCCACTGTATCACTAAAATATGTTATTAACAAGAGGCAGGTTTTGTTTTCCGAAATGTGCCCACAGTGGTGTGCATCCTATAGGCTTTTGTTACTATACAAAATTGTTCTTTAATATGCCCAAAATGGTGTGCATTCTGTAGGCTTTTGAAAACTTGTAACACTTCTGTATGTTTTTTTGGGGAAATAAACTATATACAGTGGACCCCGGAACTGAACCCCCGGAAATCGTAAATTATGTAAGATAAATTGTAAGTGTTAGGAAGTGTATTTTTGGGGGTCTGAAATAGACACGTACGTGACATTATTCCTTAAGGGAGTAAATTATTCAGTAATGGCACTTGAGCAGGCTTCTGGAATGAAGTTTTTTCACTTCCTCGGGGGTCCACTGTACAGTGAACCCCGAGTTTCGGTGATAATTCATTCCAGAAGGCTGTTCAAGTGCATTACAACAATTTGTTCCCTTAAGGAAAATGAAAATTTGGGGATTAGTCCTTTCAGACCTCCAAAAATACACATACAAAAGCACTTACAATATTAAACTTACATAATTGTAAGTTATAAAACTTTATAAAACTGGGTTGTTTGAATGTGCGTGGATGTAGTGCAGATGATAAGAAAGAGATGATTGCTGATGTTATGAATGAAAACAAGTTGGATGTCCTGGCTGTAAGCTGAAACAAAGCTGAAGGGGGTAGGCGAGTTTCAGTGGGGAGAAATAAATGGGATTAAGTCAGGAGTATCTGAGAGAGTTAGAGCTAAGGAAGGGGTAGCAATAATGTTGAAGGATCAGTTATGGAAGGAGAAGAGGGAATATAAATGTGTCAATTCAAGGATTATGTGGATTAAAATAAGAGTCGGATGCGAAAAGTGGGTCATAATAAGCTGATGCACCTGGAGAAGAGAGGAGTGTAGAGGAGAGAGAGAGATTTTTGGGAGATGTGCAAATGTATAGGAACTTTTGAACCAAGTGAGAGAGTAATTGTGGTAGGGGACCCTAAATGCTAAAGTAGGAGAACATGTAGAGAGGGTGTGGTAGGTAAGTTTGGGGTGCCAGGTGTAAATGATAATGGGAGCCCTTTGATTGAACTTTTGTATAGAAAGGGTTTAGTTATAGGTAATACATATTTTAAGAAAAAGAGGATAAATAAGTATACAAGATATGATGTAGGGCGTAATGACAGTAGTTTGTTGGACTATGTATTGGTAGATAAAAGACTGTTGAGTAGACTTCAGGATGTACATGTTTATAGTGGGGCCACAGATATATCAGATCACTTTTTAGTTATAGCTACAGTGGGAGTAAAAGGTAGATGGGATACAAGGAAAATAGAAGCAGTAAGTAAGAGAGAGGTGAAGGTTTATAAACTAAAAGGAGGCAGTTAGGGTAAGATATAAACAACTATTGGAGGATAGATGGGCTAGTGAGAGTGTAGGCAATGGGGTTGAAGATGTATGGGGTAGATTTAAAAATGTAGTGTTAGAGTGTTCAGCAGAAGTTTGTGGTTACAGGCGAGTGGGTGTGGGAGGGAAGAAGAGCGATTGGTGGAATGATGATGTAAAGAGAGTAGTAAGGGAGAAAAAGTTAGCATATGATAGGTTTTTACAAAGTAGAAGTGATTCAAGGAGGGAAGAGTATATGGAGAGAAAAAGAGAGGTTAAGAGAGTGGTGAAGCAATGTAAAAAGAGAGCAAATGAGAGAGTGGGTGAGATGTTATCAACAAATTTTGTTGAAAATAAGAAAAAGTTTTGGAGTGAGATTAATAAGTTGAGGAAGCCCAGGGAACAAATGGATTTGACAGTTAAAAATAGGAGAGGAGATTTATTAAATGGAGAGTTAGAGGTATCGGGAAGATGGAGGGAATATTTTGAGGAGTTGTTAAATGTTGATGAAGACAGGGAAGCTGTGATTTCGTGTATAGGGCAAGGAGGAATAACATCTTGTAGGAGTGTGGAAGAGCCAGTTGTAAGTGTGGGGGAAGTTCGTGAGGCAGTGGGTAGAATGAAAGGGGGTAAGGCAGCTGGGATTGATGGGATAAAGATAGAAATGTTAAAAGCAGGTGGGGATATAGTTTTGGAGTGGTTAGTGCTATTATTTAATAAATGTATGGAAGAGGGTAAGGTACCTAGGGATTGGCAGAGAGCATGTATTGTTCCTTTGTATAAAGGCAAAGGGGACAAAAGAGAGTGCAAAAATTATAGGGGAATAAGTCTGTTGAGTGTACCTGGTAAAGTGTATGGTAGAGTTATTATTGAAAGAATTAAAAGTAAGACAGAAAGCAGGATAGCAGATGAACAAGGGGGCTTTAGGAAAGGTAGGGGATGTGTAGACCAAGTGTTTACAGTGAAACATATAGGTGAACAGTATTTGGATAAGGGTAAAGAGGTTTTTGTGGCATTTATGGATTTGGAAAAGGCATATGATAGGGTGGATAGGGGGGCAATGTGGCAGATGTTGCAGGTGTATGGAATAGGAGGTAGGTTACTGAAAGCAGTGAAGAGTTTTTATGAGGATAGTGAGGCTCAGTTAGAGTGTGTAGGAGGGAAGGGGACTATTTCCCAGTAAAGTGGGCCTTAGACAAGGATGTGTGATGTCACCGTGGTTGTTCAATATATTTATACAGTGGACCCCAGTATCGTAATTAATCCGTTCCAGGAGCTAGTACTTAACACAAGTTTACTGAAATTCAACCATTATTTCCCATAAGAAATAATGTAAATACAATTAATCCGTTCCACAAAAAATATTCACATACTAAATTAAAAACAATATATATATATATATATACATTTTTACCTTTATTGAAGAGTTGCAGGCATCTGGAAGGTAGAGTTGCTGATAGGGGCAGGGAGTTAGTGGTTGGAAGGGGAATCCCCCTCCAAAAGGACTTCAGGTAACAAGTCTCTCTCTGGGGTTACTTCCCTTTTTGGTCTTTTAATGCCACTAGGACCAGCTTGAGAGTCACCAGACCCCTGCCTGGTGAAGTAACTGTCCAGAGTCCTCTGTTTCTGGCACCCTTCAACACTTTCCTGAAGTGCGACATGGCTCTGTCACTGAAGTGGCTGCACAGAAGGCTCATTTCAGCTTGCTCAGGATGGTGTCTTTCAACAAATGTCTGCAACTCATTCCACTTTGTACACATCTCCTTAAGCACTGAAGAGGGCACCTCCTTCTGTCTCTCACCCTCCTCCTTTGAAGCAATAACCTCAGCTGTGGTCTGTTGCTGTTCCAGATGAAGCTCTTGCAGCTCTTCAGTTGTTAGCTCTACCCTGTGGGCCTCCACCAACTCTTCCACATCCTCACCACTCACCTCCAACCCCAGGCTGTTCCCCAATGCCACAATAGAGTCCACAACAGGCACAGGGTCGTCAGGGTCAAGGTCAGGGTCAGCCTCATATCCTTCAAAAATCCCTCTGTTGGACACAACCTGGCCACAATGGTCTCAAGCAGAGTTCAAAGTCCTGGAAGTCACTCCCTCCCAAGCCTTACCTATAAGGCGTATGCATTATAGGTAACAGGTAACAAGTCTCTCTCTGGGGTTACTTCCCTTTTGGTCTTTAATGCCACTAGGACCAGCTTGAGAGTCACCAGACCCTGCCTGGTGAAGTAACTGTCCAGAGTCCTCTGTTTCTGGCGACCCTTCAACACTTTCCTGAAGTGCGACATGGCTCTGTCACTGAAGTGGCTGCACAGAAGGCTCATTTCAGCTTGCTCAGGATGGTGTCTTTCAACAAATGTCTGCAACTCATTCCACTTTGTACACATCTCCTTAAGCACTGAAGAGGGCACCTCCTTCTGTCTCTCACCCTCCTCCTTTGAAGCAATAACCTCAGCTGTGGTCTGTTGCTGTTCCAGATGAAGCTCTTGCAGCTCTTCAGTTGTTAGCTCTACCCTGTGGGCCTCCACCAACTCTTCCACATCCTCACCACTCACCTCCAACCCCAGGCTGTTCCCCAATGCCACAATAGAGTCCACAACAGGCACAGGGTCGTCAAGGTCAGGGTCAGCCTCAAATCCTTCAAAATCCCTCTGTTGGACACAACCTGGCCACAATGGTCTCCAAGCAGAGTTCAAAGTCCTGGAAGTCACTCCCTCCCAAGCCTTACCTATAAGGCGTATGCATTGCCCAATGTTGAAGTGATCTTTCCAGAACTCTCTTAGGGTCAACTCAGTGTCGAGGTCACTTCAAAGCACTTTTCAAACAGTGCTTTGGTGTACAGTTTCTTGAAGTTGGAAATGACCTGCTGGTCCATGGGCTGGAGGAGAGGAGTGGTGTTAGGAGGCAAGAACTTCACTCTGATGAAATTAAATTTGTCAGACAAACACTCTTGCAAGTTGTGAGGCTGAGCAGGAGCATTGTCCAGTATCAGGAGGCACTTGAGTGGCAATTTCTTTTCCAAGAGGTATTTCTTCACAGTAGGGCCAAACACTCCAGTCACCCATTCCTTGAAAATCTCCGTAGTGACCCATGCCTTGGTGTTAGCCTTCCCAAAGCACACACAAATTATTCTTGTCAACACTGTGATTCTTGAAGGGTCTGGGATTTTCATAGTGATACACCAGTAAAGGCTTCACTTTAAAATCCCCACTAGCATTAGAACAAAACATGAGAGTTAGCCTGTCTTTCATAGGCTTGTGTCCTGGCTGTGCCTTTTCCTCTGAGTAATGTAGGTCCTGTTGGGCATTTTCTTCCAAAACAGGCCTGTTTCATCACAGTTAAACACTTGTTGGGGAGGAATTGTTCAGCCTCTACGAACCCTGGAATTAATGCACAAATTTTTCAGCTGCACGTTTGTCTGAGCTGGCTGCCTCACCATGCCTCACAACACTGTGTATGCCACTACGTTTCTTAAACCTGTCAAACCAGCCTTTGCTGGCTTTAAAATCACTTGTCTCACCACTGGTTGCAGGCATTGTCTTGACAAGATCTGCGTGCAACTTCCTTGCCTTTTCACAAATTATCGCCATGGAAATACTATCACCCGCTCTCTGTTTTTCATGGATCCACCAACAACAACTTCTCAACCTCATCCACTGTTTTCGATCTATTTTTCGTTAACATATCAACCCCTTTTGCAACATTAGCTTCCTTGATCTCATTTCTCTTTGCCAGGATAGAGCTGATAGTAGAAGGGGTTTTGTTGTAATCCTGGCAAGATCACTCAGGCGTACGCCACTCTCATATTTTTCTATAATCTCTTTCTTCAGTTGATGGTGTTCCTCACTTTCTTTACCACAGGGTGCCACTAGGGAGCTTCTTTGGACCCATGGAGACTTATTTCACAGTGACAATCACTAAAGCACCAAAACACCAAATGTAGTGTAAATGTTTGAAAGAGCGCGCTAGGTAATGTTCTCTCAATGGTAAACAACGCTTCACTGGCGGCGTCCTCGTCCCACGCAGGCGCGGAGCAGGCGGACAGGTATAGTTATACCAACACTCTTATATGGGTGTGAAGCATGGGTGATGAATGTTGCAACAAGGAGAAGGCTGGAGGCAGTGGAGATGTCATGTCTGAGGTCAATGTGTTGTGTGAATATAATGCAGAGAATTCGGAGTTTGGAAATTAGGAGGAGGTGCGGGATTACCAAAACTATTATCCAGAGAGCTGAGGAGGGGTTGTTGAGGTGGTTCGGACATGTAGAGAGAATGGAACGAGACAGAATAACCGAGTGTATAAATCTGTAGTGGAGGGAAGGCGGGGTAGGGGTCGGCCTAGGAAAGGTTGGAGGGAGGGGGTAAAGGAAGTTTTGTGTGCGAGGGCTTGGACTTCCAGCAAGCATGTGTGAGCGTATTTGATAGGAGTGAATGGAGACAAATGGTTTTTAATACTTGACATGCTGTTGGAGTGTGAGCAAAGTAACATTTATGAAGGGATTCAGGGAAACCGGCAGGCCGGACTTGAGTCCTGGAGATGGGAAGTACAGTGTCTGCACTCTGAAGGAGGGGTGTTAATGTTGCAGTTTTATAACTGTAGTGTAAAGCACCCCTCTGGCAAGACAGTGATGGAGTGAATGATGATGAAAGTTTTTCTTTTTCGGGCCACCCTGCCTTGGTGGGAATCGGCCGATGTGTTAATAAAAAAAAAAATAATTGTTTGATTTCCGAGGTGACCGAAACTTGGGGGTCCCCTGTATACTGATCCATCCTGAAGTCATCCTCGACAAAGAGCCTAGCATGATGCACAAAACAGAATCCATATGCTCACATAGGTATTTTGTGAGAAGCATTAAAAATTTTGTTATGGCCATGTTGGGATCTAGTGGGGAAGACTGGCTTGTCTACACACAATTCAGTCAGTGATAGGGTTTCATAAGAATACGAAGCAGTTGAGTTATTTATAAAATCTACTGGTTACTCTTGCATACTGCTTGGGACTGTATGCACATTCAGACTGACTAGGTTAATCATGAATTTTTGCACTGAAATGCATGTTTTATTAAAAAAGGTTGTCTCCTGTTGCAGCCTTCTACCAATATGGTGGTTAGGTAATTAACCTGCCGGCTGGCAGTACCACTGGGTACGTCATCAAACACATTGTGGGGACTGCTGAGCTGGCCTGATTGACAGTGTACACCAGACTCTCACAGAGTGTACTCCTGACTCTCTCGGAATACACTTGCTGGTGACATCTAGGCTTTAGACTCTCATGGCATAAATCTACTGGCCTTTGAGAGTATTCATCAGACTGTCTCACGGCGTAAATCTACTGGCCTTTGAGAGTGTTCACCAGACTCTTGCGGCATACATCTACTGGCCTTTGAGAGTATTCACCAGACTGTCTCATGGCGTGAATCTACTGGCCTTTGAGAGTGTTCACTAGACTCTTGCGGCATACATCTGCTGGCCTTTGAGTGTCCACCAGACTGCCAGAGTGAACACCTGCTGACTTAGGCTTCTAGCTCAGGGACCTGTGGGTCTCTCGCCAGGGGACACCGACGTGGAAAGCCGGGGTGTGTAACCCGGTGAGTGTGTGTCAGAGGACACGGACATGTGGAAAGTCAGGATGTTGTACCTGGTGAGCTTTGTGTGTTATGTGACACGGACAGAAGTATTGTGGAAAGTCAGGGTGTTGTACCTGGTGAGCATGTCAGGTGACACGGATACAGAAGTACAGTGGACCCTCGCTATTCGAACATAATCCGTTCCAGGAGCTTGTTCTTAACACAAAATGTTCGAAAGGCGATTTAATATTTCCCATAAGAATTAATGGAAATACAATTAATCCGTTCCTGCTCTCAGGAGGCATGACAAAATAGTACTTCACTATGAAGCTATTATCAACTCGACAGCTTATTTATCTATCACAATTCATCTAATATGACATACTAATAAACAATATAAATAACATAAAAACCTGATATACTCTCTAGAATGAATAAAATATGTATGTCATTACGAATGTGGTGGCTGGGGAGGACGGTGGTGGCAGGCATTCTTGGTCTAGCTATGAAAACATTCCCATTCTTTCCTCCTTCAGACGTGTTAGTATAAGAGAAAACGGAGTTTGTAATGCTAACTGTATTAGATCACTTCCAGTCAGCTTGACGGAGTGAACAGAAATCATACGTGTCCAGGCTGGTAACAGCAACAACAACTGGTTTGTTTACAAAACTCCCGAACCTTCATTTAATCTTGTTTACTCACCTCGCACTCTACATTAAAACTGCCTCTACCACCACTGCCTCTCACCACTGCCTCTACCACTGCCTCTACCACCACTGCCTCTACCACCACTGCCTTTACCACCACTGCCTCTACTACCACTGCCTCTACTACCACTGCCTCTCACCACTGCCTCTACCACTGCCTCTACCACCACTGCCTCTACCACCACTGCCTCTACCACCACTGTCTCTACCACCACTGCCTCTACTACCACTGCCTCTACCACTGCCTCTACCACCACTGCCTCTACCACCACTGCCTCTACCACCACTGCCTCTACCACCACTGCCTCTACCACCACTGCCTCTCACCACTGCCTCTACCACTGCCTCTCACCACTGCCTCTCACCACTGCCTCTACCACTGCCTCTACCACCACTGCCTTTACTACCACTGCCTCTCACCACTGCCTTGCACGTAATGAACAAACTCCAAACAATTATAATTAAGTGTGAAATGTCTGGATGAGCGTGCAGGGTATTGTTCTCTCGAGTGGAAACAACGCGGGACTGGCTCTCCACGCCTGGGCGGACAGGTCACGGATGCACTTGTTCGAATCATGATATTTTGTTCGCATGACGATATGTTCTATTGCCGAGCCGTTCGAATAGCAGGGGTCCACTGTATTGTGGAAAGCCAAGGTATGTTGTAGCTGGTGAGCTTGTCAGGTGACACAGATACAAAAGTATTGTGGAAAGTCAGGATGTGGTAACCTGGAGTGTCAGGTGACATGACAAAAGTTAGAAAGGGTCGTGTAACTCGGTGTTGAAGTGTCAAATGATGCGGTGCAAAGGTTTCCTTAGAGACTGAGTGTCATGACACTGGTGAAAAGGCAGTGTCATGGATACCACGGAGACGGTGTGTCAAGTGTCGTGGGTACCACGGAGACGGTGTGTCTGAGAACACAGTGACAAGGAAGTGTCAATTGACACAATGATGGAGTGTTATGACACTAGGGTTGGTAGTGTCATAAGACACAGGAAGGTGGCAGTGACATATGACATGGAGGCACTAGGGTTTTATGATTGCTTTTACTTGTTACATTATTATAATTATCTTTTACTTGAATCTTTATGACTTTGTATATGTGATACCAAAGATAAAGATTAATTGTTTTTATATAAAATATATTTATAGTAAAGATTATAAATATGAAGTGTTTATATGTAATCCCGAACTTTCTCATGTTACTACACTGGTAACAGGCCAAGTAGTCAAAACACTACTTGTGTGGAGATGTTGTTTGTTGGAAATCAGTGTTTGTAACATCTCCTTATTTGGGAACTTTGTCTATAAATACTGAATAGGATAGGAGTGAATGGAGATGAATGGTTTTTGGGACCTGACGAGCTGCTGGAGTGTGAGCAAGGTAATATTTTGTGAAGGGATTCAGAAAAACTGGTTAGCCGGACTTGAGTCTTGGAAATGGGAAGTACAATGCCTGCACTTTAAAGGAGGGGTTTGGGATGTTGGCAGTTTGGAGGGATGTCTAAACTGTTGTATCTGAGTGCCTCTACAAAGACAGTGATTATGTATGAGTGATGGTGAAAGTGTTGAATGATGATGAAAGTATTTTCTTTCTTTTTTTAGGTTTCTCTTTCTTTTTGGGTCACCCTGCCTCAGTGTGATATGGCCGATGTGTTAAAAAAATTATATAAAAAAGTCAGTGATGACTAATAGTTCACATGTGTACCCTAAAAAATCCCTTTGTGTACCCCTGGGGCATGCTTATATCAATTTGAGTACCCTGGGGCATACATATATCAATTTAGTACCCCTGGGGCATGCATATAACAGTTAAAGATGTTTCAGTCCTTTCTGGATCACTGTGACATCACAGCTCTCTCTGTTATGACTTTATAATGGTCCAGAACAGACCCCTAATGTTAGTTAAAAAAAAATTCAATTTACCAGCCATTTCCCAAAGTGGCAGCGTAATCTAAAATGAAAAATGAAAGTTTTTCTTACGACATGCATGACTTGTGGTGGAAGGATTTTTTATTAGTTAAAGTCTCCTCTCCAAATTGTGGGTTAGTTGTAAATTGTGCCAGCATATTATTGTGACTTACTCTTCATAGTTATCATTTATTTTTCAGAATATGGGATAAAGTCAGAGGATATATTGTCTGATCTCTGGGTGTTTAACTACAGCGCTGAGAAGGCAGAGGAGAGACTGAAGGTTGCTACTGAGTTGGGTTGTCATGCACTCAAACCTTGGATGTGCCGTTGCTCTGCAGATGTTTTTGAAAGGTAATTTATATTTATTTAGTAATTTTGAAAGTTATACTGGTAATGATAATACATACACACACACACACACACACACACACACACACACACAAACACACAAACACACACAACACACACACACACACACACACACACAAACACACACAAACACACACACACACACACACACAAACACACACACACACACACACACACACACAAACACACACAAACACACACAAACACACAAACACACACACACACACACAAACACACACACACACACAAACACACAAACACCCCAATGCAACCAAACAACCTAACCCAAAACACACATGCCATACCCAATGATTCCACCCACCTCATTACAAACTCCACCTTCACACCAACCACCCATAGTTCCCCATCAGATCTCCCACTTTCCCAACCCCAACATACCCCCCAGACTACGGTTTTAGAAAAGAAGTTAAAGGTTTGGTATACAAATGCAGATGGTATAACAAATAAATGTGAGGAGTGGCATGAAAGAATAAAGGAGACATCCCCAGACATAATAGCACTCACAGAAACGAAACTCACCAGGATGATAACAGATGCAATCTTTCCACCCGGATATCAAATCCTCAGGAAAGATAGAGGGAGCAGAGGGGAGGAGGAGTTGCACTGCTCATTAAGAACAGGTGGGAATTTGAGGAAGTGGAAGGAATGGATGGAATGGGTGAAAGGGACTACATAGTAGGAACAATTCAGTCTGAGGGCCATAAGGTGGTAATTGCTGTAATGTACAACCCGCCACAGAACTGCAGGAGGCCAAGAGAAGAATACCGAGAGCAACAGAGCAATGGTAGACACACTAGCCGAGGTAGCCAGAAGAGCCCACATGGGAGAGCAAAGTTACTAGTTATGGGTGATTTCAATCACAAAGAGATTGATTGGGAAAACCTGGAGCCCCATGGGGTCCTGAATCATGGAGAGCCAAGATGATGGATGTGGTACTGGAAAACCTCATGCATCAACATGTTAGAGACACTACCAGAGAGAGAGGTGGGGATGATCCAGCAAGACTCGACCTAGTATTCACCTTGAGTAGTTCGGACATCGAGGATATCACGTATGAAAGGCCCCTTGGAGCTAGTGATCATTTGGTTCTGTGTTTTGATTATATAGTTGAGCTACAAGTGGAGAGGGAGCAGGAATAGGAAGGGAGAAACGAAACTACAAAAGGGGGACTACACAGGCATGAGGAACTTCCTACAAGGACGTTCAGTGGGAGAGAGAATTGGCAGGAAAACCAGTAAAAGAAATGATGGAATATGTGACAACCAAATGCAAAGAGGCAGAGGAGAGGTTTGTCCCCAAGGGAAACAGAAGTAATGGGAAGACCAGAACGAGTCCTTGGTTCACCCAGAGGTGTAGGGAGGCAAAAGTAAGTGTAATAGAGAATGGAAAAAGTACAGAAGACAAAGGACCCAGGAAAATAAAGAGATTAGCCGAAGAGCCAGAAACGAATATGCACAGGTAAGAAGGAGGCTCAGCGACAATATGAAAATGATATAGCATCAAAAGTCAAGTCTGACCCGAAGCTGCTGTATAGCCACATCAGAGGAAAACAACAGTCAAGGACCAGGTAATCAGGCTGAGAAAGGAAGGAGGGAGTTCACAATAAACGACCAAGAGGTATGTGAGGAGCTCAACATGAGATTTAAAGAAGTATTTACACAGGAGACA
>WNWK01028330.1:0-25490 GCA_009830355.1 Cherax destructor | reverse complement strand
GAGAGAGACAAAGAGAAAGACAAGAGACGTGGATAACTTGACGTTTGGACGACACTCTGGAAGGTCTGGAATGAATTAAACCAACACAATACCTTCGTTCTTTGATCGTCAGATGTTAGACACTGACAAAATGGGTTTTTCTTGTGATGTTAAAATTTAAGAGTTTGTTGTTGTTAGTGGGAGTGAGGAGGGAGGGAGTAAGGAGGGAGTCAGGAGGAGGGAGAAGGGAGGGAGGGAGAAGGAGGGAGTCAGGAGGAGGGAGTAAGGAGGGAGGCAGGGACTCAGAAGTGAAGGAGTAAGGAGTGAGGGAGTCAGGAGGAGGGAGTAAGGAGGGAGGGAGTCAGGAGTGAGGGAGTAAGGAGGGAGGAAAGTGGAGGAAATGGAGAAGAAGGGAGGGAAAGAAGAGAATAAATGAGTTTGGAAAGGGAGGGGGAAAGAGAAGGAGAAGTGAGGGGAGAATGAGAAGAAATTAGGGGGAGGTAAAGAGGAGAGAAGAGGATGAAAGTATAGAAGAGTCAGTTGGAAGAAAACAATAGAAGGATGAAGGAAAAGAAAGAAGGTGGGAAGAAAGAGAGAGAGAGACTATATAGAACTACACTGAACTGCCTCGTTACTCTAAAAGACTTGTTTGAACAGCTAAAGCGAGGGCATTGTACTACCCTAGTTCAAAGAGATATAAGTGTCTGAAGGAAAAGACATTTACTAGCGTCTTGAGAGACGAACACTTTTCTTAGGAAGAGATTTGTTCATGTTCTTCAGTATTTTGGAGAGACACCAGCACAGGACGCTATTATTACTATTATTACTATTTTTGTTATTATTATCTGAGGTGGTGATGCGTAATCCAGGTGTAATCCAGGTATAAAGTTTCTTTTAGTCAGCTCGGTGCTCACTTGATGAACCAGATGAAACTTGACGAGCGCTGGAGCACAGTAAGTGGCCCTTGTTGCCGGCCACATCCTCCAGCGAGAGTACACGGTGTTTTACAATGATGGCGAATTTCAAAGCGATATTGCTTTGAAATTAGGTCTATTAATTTGAAACACCCATGTATATAAACTTAGAAGTGGTTTATCTTCAAGTCTCGTTACATTAGTGGTGCGTAATACTGCCAGGTTGATGAATTGATACGTGTAAACTGGTATCTTTATTGAGGGTGACGTGGCGTCCACGTCCCCTCAATAAAGATACCCAGGTGTACCCACGCCTTTTTCAATGCAGTGGAGTGAATAAATACTGGAGACGGTGGAAGAAGAGATGTAATTTTAGGGTAATCAGTCCCTCATTTTAGTAAAGGGTATCTGTCTCCAGTATTACAACCACTTCTATATTTGACTGAAGAAGCCTGCTGTGCAGGCGAAGCGTTTCAATAATAATGATACCCATTTGTACTCACCTCTTTGAGGTTGCAAGGGTCGATTCACAGCTCCTGGCCCCGCGTCTTCACTGGTCGCTACTAGGTCATTCTCCCTGCTCCAGGAGCTTCATCATACCTCTTCTTAAAGCTATGTATGGATCCTGCCTCCACTACATCACTCTCAGATTGTTCCACTTCCTGACAACTCTATGACTGAATAAATACTTCCTAACATCCCTGTGACTCATCTGAGTGTGTGTGTGTGTGTGTGTTTTGTGTGTGTGTGTGTGTGTGTGTGTGTGTGTGTGTGTGTGTGTGTGTGTGTGTGTGTGTGTGTGTGTGTGTGTGTGTGGCCTTAAAACTGAGCTGGAAGTGGCAAAGATAATCTTCTTAGCTAACTCTCTCTCTCTCTCTCTCTCTCTCTCTCTCTCTCTCTCTCTCTCTCTCTCTCTCTATCTTAAGCTGGTTTGTATTGGCAGCAGCTGCAAGATGAACTGTTTAGAGCTGCTGCAGCTGCTTATATTGCACGAGCAGAGGTGAGACTTCACACCTAATTACAGGAGGCTGCCAGAGGCTGACAAAGCCTCGAGTTTTTGTTCTGCCGAATGAGAGAGAGAGAGAGAGAGAGAGAGCTCTTGGAAGCTCACGTCTGCTGCTGTCTCTAAAGTTAATGATGTGAGGTGAGTGACTGTCACAGCAGAGAGTGAGATAGTGGGTGTTTATACTGCTTTTTTCCTCTCTCTCTCTCTCTCTCCTCTCCTCTCTCTCTCTCTCTCTCTCTCTCTCCCCCACGTGAATTACTCATTTGCATATCACTTACCATAAGCCTTTTTATAACTTATCCAAGACACATTAATCTTCAACTGCCTCTAAAAACATTATCATATCTCAATTATTTTTCACGCAATTTTTTTTAAATCTTCCTCGAAATAGACAGTGTGTGTGTGTGTGTGTGTGTGTGTGTGTGTGTGTGTGGTGTGTGTGTGTGTGTGTGTGTGTGTGTGTGTGTGTGTACTCACCTAATTGTACTCACTCAATTGTGGTTGCAGGGGTCGAGACTCAGCTCCTGGCCCCGCCTCTTCGCTGTCTGCTACTGGTCTCTGCCTCCCTGCTCCATGAGCTTTATCATACCTTGTCTTAAAACTATGTATGGTTCCTGCCTCCACTATATCTTTCTCTAGTCCATTCCACTTCCTGACTACTCTGTGGCTGAAGAAATGTTTCCTGACATCCCTTTGACTCATCTGAGTCTTCAGCTTCCAGTTGTGTCCCCTTGTTTCTGTGTTCCTCTCTGAAACAACCTGTCACTATCTACCTTGTCAATTCCCGCAGTATTTTGTATGTCGTTATCATGTCTCCTCTGACCCTTCTTTCCTCCAGTGTTGTTAGTCCTATTTCCCTCAACCTTTCTTCATAAGACAGACCCTGAGTTGGGGAACTAACCTTGTCGCAAACCTTTGCACTTCTCTAGTTTCTTGACGTGCTTGACCAGGTGTGGGTTCCAGACTGGTGCTGCATACTCTAGTATGGGCCTGACGTATACGGTATACAGTGTCTTGAACGATTCCTTGTTAAGGTAACGGAACGCTAATCTTAGGTTTGCCAGTCGCCCATATGCTGCCGCGGTTATCTGGTTGATGTGTGCTTCGGAGACTGCTTGGTGTTATACTCACCCCAAGGTCTTTCTCCTTTGATGAGGTTTGTAGCCTTTGTCCACCTAGCCTGTACTCTGTCAGCGGTCTTCTTTGCCCTTCTCCGATCTTCATGACTTTGCATTTGTGGGGTTAAATTCGAGAAGCCAGTTGCTAGACCAGATGTCAAGCTTGTCCAGGTCACTTTGAAGTCCTGCTTGGTCTTCATCCGATGTGATTCTCCTCATTAATTTCACATCATCTGCGAAAAGAGACACTTCTGAGTCTATCCCATCCGTCATGTCATTCACATATAGCAAGAATAGCACTGGTCCTAGGACTGACCCTGCGGTACACCGCTCGTCACAGGCGCCCACTGTGATACCTCATCACGCACCATGACCCGTTGTTGCCTCCCTGTGAGGTATTCCCTGATCCATTCCAGTGCCCTTCCTGTTATACTCGCTTGGTCTTCCATCTTTTTACTAATCTCATGTGAGGAACTGTGTCAAAGGCCTTCCTGCAGTCCAAGAAAATGCAGTCAACCCACCCTTCTCTCTTTGCCTTACCTCTGTTACTTTATCATAGAACTCCAGGAGGTTTGTTACACAGGATTTGCCTTCCTGAAACCGTGCTGTCTGGCGTTGATTAACCTGTTCTGCTCCAGATGCTCCACCATTCTTTTTCTGATGATTTTCTCCAAGACTTTGCACACTATACACGTAAGTGACACCGGTCTGTAGTTTAGTGCCTCTTTTATGTCTCCTTTTTAAAGATGGGGACTACGTTGGCCTTTTTCCATATCTCAGGTAGCTGCCCAGTTTCAAGGGATGTGTTGAAAATTTTGGTAAGTGGCACACTCAGAACCTCAGCTCCTTCCCGAAGGACCCATGGTGAGATATTGTCCGGACCCATTGCCTTTGAGGTATCAAGGTCACTGAGTAACTGCTTCACCTCCCTCAGATGTGTGTATTCCTCCAGCACTCGATACATCCCTTGTTGGTGATGCACCCGTCCTGTCTACCCAACTGCCTCCCTTCCTCCACTGTGAATACTTCCTAAACCTTGAGTTGAGCTCCTCACATACCTCTTGATCATTACTTGTGAGTTCCCCATCTTCCCTCCTCAGCCTTATCACCTGATCCTTTACTGTTGTCTTCCTTCTGATGTGGCTGTACATCAGTTTCGGTCAGACTTGACTTTCGATGCTATGTCGTTTTCGTACTGTTTCTGGGCCTCCTCCGTACCTGTGCATACTCGTTTCTAGCTCTTCGACTAATCTCCTTGTTTGCTTGGGTTCTTTGCCTTCTGTACCTTTTCCATTCTCTGGCACTCTGAGTCTTTGCCTCCCTACATCTTTGGGTAAACCAGGGCTCTTTCTTGTCTTCCCATTTATTCTTTTTCCTTTGGGTATAAACCGTTCCTCTGCCTCCTTGCACTTTGTCGCTACGTATTCCATCATTTCATTTACTGACTGTCCTTCCATTTCCCTTTCCCACAGAATCTCCTGCAGGAAATTCCTCATACCTGTGTAGTCCCCTCTTTTATAGTCTGGTATGTCTCTTTCAGCACCATTTTCCCTGTCCACCTGTAGCTCTACTATGTACTCAAAGCTCAGCACCATATAGTCGCTGGCTCCCAGGGGGCTCTCGTGTGTTATGTCCTCGATATCTGAGCTATTCAGGGTGAATACAAGGTCCAGCCTTGCTGGTTCGTCCTCTCCTCTATCTCTGGTCGTGTCCCTGACATGTTGGTGCATCAGGTTTTCCAGTACCACGTCCATCATCTTGGCTCTCCAAGTTTCTGGACCCCCACGTGGTTCTTGGTTCTCCCAGTCGATCTCTTTGTGGTTGAAATCGCCCATGACCAGTAACTTCGCTCTGCTCATGTGCGCTTTTCTTGCCACCTCCGCCAAGGTGTCCACCATTGCTCTGTTGTTCTCGTCATATTCCTCTCCTGGCCTCCTGCAGTTTTGTGGTAGGTTGTACATCACTGCAATGACTATCTTGTGCTCCCCAGACTGGATGGTACCTACTAAAAAGTCCCTTTCTCTACACACCTCCATTCCTGCCATTTCCTCAAATCTCCAATGATTCCTTACGAGCAGTGCGACCCCTCCTCCCCTGCTCCTTCTATCTTTCCTCAGGATCTGATATCCTTGTGGGAAGATTGCATCTGATATTGCCTCATTTAGTTTAGTTTCTGTGACTGCTATGATGTCTGGGGACATTTCTCCTATTCTTTCATTCCACTCTTCATACTTATTCGTGATTCTATCTGCATTTGTGTACCAAACCTTCAGCCTCGTTTCCAATACTGTGGCCCTAGGGGATCTTGGCTGGATGGGGGTGTTTGCAGGGTTCCCATGGAGGGTTGTTGCATGGGTGGGGGGGGTTGTATGGTTGGGGTGTGGTCTGATTGGGTGGGGTTTGTGATGGGGTGGGGTAGTGGTGATGATGGGTTTAGGGTTGCTGGGGTGGGGACAGGGGACATGATGTGTGTGTGCGATGTTAAACTATATGGTTGCCGTTGGGTTGCTGTGGTTTGAGGCCCTCCGTGAGTGCTTCCGGTGGGTGTGGTTGTCCTTCTGCTTGGGCCTGGTGCCCCTGTACCTCGCTGTCTCCATCTCTCTCCTCCCTTCGCTTTCTTATCCTCTCCTTTTGGGCCTCCCTTTCTTCCTGTGTTCTGTCCCGATCTAGGTATACATCGTGGTACTCCTGGCTCGCCCTCAGCCGTGCTTTCTCTTGTAGGATCATGGTACGGGCTGATTCTGCATTGAAGATTACTTTGAGGGGTCGATTTCTTCCCCTTGTGTACCACCCGATTCTCCGAAAATTTGTCACCTGGGACGTGTCTCCCCCTGTTGCTAGCATAATACCTATAATCCTTTCCTTCTCCTCCTGTCATGGGTGACCCCTTCGACTTCCTTAAGGCCGTAGATAAAGATGGACTTCTCCCTTTCCTCCTCCCACTGTGTCTCCCTTTGCCTCATCAGAGATGCATTAGCATCTTCCGGTTCTGTCATGGTTGTAGCCCCTGTGTTCCTCTGTGTGTCTGGCCTACTCATTTGCCCAAGTCCACTGCTGTATATTGTTGGGGCCTCTGCGTTTAGTGCACCTGCGGCTTTGACTACCCTCTCATGTGTTGTTACTGTGCCCTCATGCTTTGCTTCTGTGGAGCCCTTCTTGTCCCTGGTTGCTTTATCTATATCCCTCTCATGTGGTGTTAGTATCCTACTCATCTTGTATCGGACCCCATGTGTGTCTGACAGTGCCTGAGCATACAAGAGTTCTTTTTTCTCCGCATTCCCTATGACTGTGTAAGATGCCCCACGTGTGTGTGCCAGTGCCTGTGCATACAAGAGTTCTTTTTTCTTCTCAATCCCTTTGATAGGTGTTGGTATCCTGCTCCTCTTGTTTCGGGCCCCACTTGTGTCTGGCAGTGCCTGAGCGTTCAAGAGCTCTTCTCCTTTCTCTGCATTCCCTTTGGCTGTGTCTGATGCACACGCTCCAAGCACCAATCTTGAACAGGTACTTGCATCTCTACTCTGCATCAGGCTCTGCAGCTTCACTTCTAAGATCTGGATCTTGTCTTCTGCATTTTTGACTTGCATTTCCCATTTTCTGCTCTCCTCAGCGATCCTCCTCTCCAGTCCCTCGCTGATCATCAATATCCTCCTCTCCCATTCCTTTTCCCTTCTATTGAGTTCCTCTTCCCACTGTAAACTCCCTGTGTGTGTGTGTGTGTGTGTGTGTGTGTGTGTGTGTGTGTGTGTGTGTGTGTGTGTGTGTGTGTGATCTCTTTGCCCAATCTATAATTCGATCGTACTGATTTGTTATAATCCAGCTCTGGCACGATAGCTCTCCTATCGACAGGTAGTCACGATAGTCGTTCTGCCATTCTCTGATTGGCAGAACGCCCTCGGACGTTCTGCCAATCAGAGATTCTCTAACAGTCAGCGGGAGTCATCCAGGATGGTTTGTTATTCTGTGTTGTTTCCTCCTTGTTGCTTCCTCCTTGTTGCTTCCTCCTTGTTGCTTCCTCCTTGTTGTTTCCTCCATGTTGCTTCCTCCTTGTTGCTTCCTCCTTGTTGCTTCCTCCTTGTTGCTTCCTCCTTGTTGCTTCCTCCTTGTTGCTTCCTCCTTGTTGCTTCCTCCTTGTTGCTTCCTCCTTGTTGCTTCCTCCTTGTTGTTTCCTCCTTGTTGCTTCCTGGTTTACGTTGTTAGATGTCTCATCTTTCCTTTATTATTATTATTATTATTATTATTATTATTATTATTATTATTATTATTATAATTATTATTATTAATTTTATTTTATTATTATTATTATTATTATTATTATTATTATTATTATTATTATTATTATTATTATTATTATTATTACTATTATTATTATTATTATTATTATTATTATTATTATTTCAACAAACCGGCCGTATCCCACCAAGGCGGGGTGACCCAAAAAGAAAAACAAAAGTTTCTCTTTTTAATTTTAGTAATGTATACAGGAGAAGGGGTTACTAGCCCCTTGCTCCCGGCATTTTAGTCGCCTCTTACGACACACATGGCTTACGGAGGAAGAATTCTGTTCCACTTAACCTAAAAAATAGATATATGTAGTATATATTTTACAAGAGGCATAATGATGTCAACAAATATATACGTACAATATACAGCATAAACTTATTATTATTATTATTATAATAATAATAATTATTATTATTATTATTATTATTATTATTATTAGTATTAGTATTAGTATTATTATTATTATCTCTCTCTCTCTCTCTAAGTACAGGTGCACCTCGTTGCGTCAGTGTTACCATTATTGAGCAGCGGAGTGAGCAACGCCAAGTGCATCTGGTAACACTGTTGCCCGATAATCCATGCTGTGCCTTCTCAATACTTGATCAGTGATGCCACCTCGGGACACCTACTTACCTTTCTGCAGCAGTGTTGTCACCTTGGGGCACCTACTTACCTTCCTACAGCAGTGTTGCCACCTCGTGGCACCTACCTACCTTCCTGCAGAAGTGTTGCCACCTCTAGGCACCTACCCACCTTCCTGCAGCAGTGTTGCCACCTCGAGGCACCTACCCACCTTCCTGCAGCAGTGTTGCCACCTCGAGGCACCTACTTACACCTTAACTGGTAAAGATTGGGAAGTGATTAGCAGGCGGAGGATCGAGCCTTCACTTCTCCTTGCATTCATTGACCCACATGAGTTTAGTGCTTCCTGATATATAATGCAATACATGGGTAAGACACACACACAGTAAATACATCCAGGAAGAAATATGAGTCGTGAAAACAAAATTCAGTTTGTCTTGACAAACAAAGAAAATAATTGTAACATTTCCAGACACCAGAGGTATCTTTTCAAGATTGATGGACTGACAATATCGACTCAAGGTTGAGGGACTGATTACCTCAAACTCCTCCTGTTCTTCACCATTCTCCTTTGTATGGACTGATGAAGCCACTGTGTGGCGAAACGTTTCTCAATAAAGATACCCAAGTGTTGCATATGTGTCTAATTTATCAGACTGAGAAGAAACCTGACTCACGAAATTGTAATGACACGATTACAAACAAACCATACCACGGGTGGGGTTCGAACCTGCGACGGTCTGGAGTTTTGAGACTCTGACCGCGGGTTCGAACCCTACCAGTGGTATGGTTTGAGAAGAAACCTTTTAACCTACTAGCAACACAGAAGACAAGAAGACAACTGTAAAAACAGGTTGCAGGAAATGGCTTAAAATAACGACAATTTGATGATTAAGACACATTTGCAAAACTTCTGTGTCTTTATTGTTGAAACGTTTTGCCCACACAGCAGGCTTCTTCAGTCAGATACAGAGGCAGTAAGTGTAGTAGTGAGATGAAGATAATGTACTCAGTCCATCAACCATGGAGGAATAGTGTTTGAGGTGGTCAGTCCCTCAGCCTGGAGAAGAGTTCAGCTTCATGGTCAGGAACTATACCCAACTGTTGCACATGTGTCTTAATGCAGGATTCCTGTTGATAAATAAGACACGTGCAACACCTGGGTATCTTTAGCAGGAAGACGTTTCGCTCTCCCGTGACTATATCAGTCCGAAACAGAGAATAATGCTGAAGACGGTTTAAGACATGAACAAATAGTTTGAGGTAATCAGTCCCTTAGATTGATGGACTGAACACATCAACTCCAAGCTGAGGGACTGATTACCTCAAACTCCTCCTCATCTTCCACCGTTTTTCTCTCTATTGGACTGAAGAAGATACTTCCAACTTCAGGAAGAAGCGATGGAAAACACATCACTGGATCTATTCCTTAGAGTACTAAAAAGAGCGCAATTACACCCTTCCTTTCCTAGCTTCTTTTCCTGCTTTCTTTATTTTCCCTGCCGTCTCTCCTGCCTTTCTTTCTTCTCCTTTCTTCACTCTGGAATGCCTGGGTCAGTACTAAGCTCAATAGTCAACTAATAATGGTCACAATAAGTAGTATATCAACAGATTTGCACGAAAATATTACTGAATGTCATATATATATCGTGTGTGTGTGTGTGTGTGTGTGTGTGTGTGTGTGAGTGTGTGTGTGTGTGTGTGGTGTGTGTGTGTGTGTGTGTGTGTGTGTGTGTGTGTAGCGTAGTAAAGTGTGTGTATGCTCTGCCTTATCTGCAATTGCTCAAGGGGAAACTCCTGCAATTCTTGTTCTGCATTATTTTTCCCTCTCTTCAATATGCAATAACATCCGGCCAGCGTCTTCAAGAAGGCACAAAGGCTTCTTAACTGTGTTGTTACCAAGCGTAGTCGTGTACCTCCGACGTTAATGTCAACACTCTAACTATTAAACGCTGCAGGCGAGCCAAGGTAAGCGTCCTCTGCACAGTTCCCACAACTATTATATTCTTACGAAGATTTCCCAGCTGTCATGCCACCTCTACAGCCAGTAAGTCTCGTAATGTGTTCGTTCCAAGGTATGTTTTGCGTCTAATGGTGGGATGAGGCTGAGTGATAGTAACTCCAGATCCGCTGGGACGAAACCTTTGAAGCTGTCGTAGCTGTTGAGCCACTTAAAAAATACTTAGCGTGTCTAATGGTGGGATGAAGGCTGAGAGTCAGGCTTTCCTCACAGGTAGCAATTCTCAAGTGATAGTAACTCCAGTAAAGGATAGTGATGGACCCCAATGGAAATATAAAGGACCCCAGTGGAAATAAGTCACTATGTCCGACTTTTTTGGGTTATTCTCTACACATATGCTGCTATGTATGATAATCTATATAACTGTATTTGTGTATACTTGAATAAACTTACATACTTACTTAGCTCCGTTGGAACGAGACCTTCGAAGCTGCCGTGGCTGATGAACCCTTGATAAAATACTTACGATATCACACTGCTCTACTGACGGTCTTCTTGCTCAGGCTGGCACATTTCAGCACTGTACACGAGCCTTATACAGGGAAACATAGTTTGCTGCTTTCGTTCCCATTGTGTAACTGTCATATTGAATAGGGTAGCACCACGATGCTAAAAAAAACGTAGAATACCTTTTCATAGCACACCGGCCGTTTCCCACCGCGGTAAGGTAACGCAAAGAGAGAAAACACATTCATCGTGACTCGCTCAATAGCTGTCCTGCCAGTTGTGCGATGACATCACAACGCAATTGGAAAGAGAATAGTCCAGGAAATATATTGTTTATGGTGAAAAATATTTGCAACTGAGATTTTTTTTTCAATATTTTCTAATTCTGTACAGCCTACTAAATATAATTTCCGAAATCCGCGTAATTCAAGGCCCGGAAAAGCACCCAAAGTGGGATAATATGCAAAGCTAAATTTCAATATTTTAGTTTCAGTGCGTAACTAATTTTCAATTCATTTTAGCATAAATATATATATATATATATATATATATATATATATATATATATATATATATATATATATATATATATATATATATATATATATATATATATATATATATATATATATATATAATAGGGTATCATCAATCTCCAAAATCTATTTCCCTCATCCATTTCTTTACTTCTTCATCCTCCTCCTCTTCTTCTGCTTCTTCTTCCTCCTCTTTCCCTGCCTTCACTTCTAACTTGAGGCCTCGTCAGCACTGCTTCAGGAGACTCTAGGACCCACAACAAGCTGCTCTTTTAGACTTGATGTTGACATATTTAGAGCATCTCATAACGAGACATCTATTCAATGTTTACTCTTCAAGGGACCCACCTTGATGCTGGTGAAGGGCTCTTGATTTAAGGTAAAGGAGATGCTCTTCCCTTCCTCGAATCAAACGTGATTACCTTCCATTCGTGAAGTACTGAGTGACTTTTAAAGCAACTAGGATGGACAAGTGCATATTCTCAGGTTCTTACATGTTCTTACGTTCTTATGTTCTTAATTTTTTGTGTTCTTATTTTCTTATGTTCTTGTGTTCTTATGTTCTTAACTTCTTGTGTTCTTATATTCTCCTGTTCCATTGTTCTTGCGTTCTTATGTTCTTAACTTCTTGTTTCTTATGTTCACATGTTCACATATTCTTACCTTCTCACTTTCTTCTGTTCTCATAAGTTCTTATTATCTTATGTTCTCATGTTCTATCGTTCTTGCGTTCTTATGTTCTTAACTTCTTGTGTTCTTAACTTCTTGTGTTCTTAACTTCTTGTGTTCTCATGTCCTCATGTTCTTACGTTCTAACTTTCTCACGTTCATAGGCACTTTAAAAGTTTAAGGTTTACAATAAACCAAATAATAATTTTCAGTGTTTATCTTCCCTGTTTTACGAGCTGGAAATAACACCCATTTCTCAGTTGCGCTATCAGCACCTTAATGTCAAGCCTATTAGAAAATTGGCCCATTAAGTCTTTAGGCTATTATGTGATTTGCCATTTAAGTTGTTAAGTCATTAAGGAGGGTGATATCCACAGTGCAGGCAGGATCACGCCAGGCATCCGGCGAGAAAAGAGCAAATATCCAGCTAAAATCCGGTAGCAATCCGCCTGGAATCTGGTGGGAATCCGGCCAGCATCCGGTGAGAATGTGATCAGCAACCAGCCAGAGTCCCAGCAAGAGTCGACAGGCCGTAAGACCACGTTGATAGCCACCACTTCCACAACTAGTTGTCAGAGGGGGAGACAGATGCCCTCTATAGATCTTCTTTATAGGACATTTTAATGAAGAAACATGAAATAGATTGTGTGAGAGAGAGAGAGAGGAGAGAGAGAGGAGAGAGAGAGAGAGAGAGAGAGAGAGAGAGAGAGAGAGAGAAGAGATGGGGAAGGATGAAATTTCATTTATCATTTCAGTCGACAATATATATATATATATATATATATATATATATATATATATATATATATATATATATATATATATATATATATATATATATATATATATATATACAGCAGGCTTTAAATTATTTAATTATAATTTATAAATTAATATTAATTATCCTGAGGAAGTTAATATATACTTGAAGGCTGGACATTAAGAGTTTAAATAATTTTGAAATATTTATTTCTCATTCTAAATGATGAAAAATATTTGGGAATTCTGATTCTTGAATTAGAAAGAAAGATTTTTTTTAAGTTATATGGATTTGCTATAATTAGGACACCCAGGGAATGGATTTCCAAAATTCTAACATCAACAATTTGTTTTGTTGTCTCAAGAGATAATAAGAAACGGTAATTTCTTGAGGGAAATTTTTTTGGGTAAGTCACATGTACAACACTTGGGTTGTACATGTGACTGATACATCAACTTGGTTAAGTTCTAAACTCTGAGAAAAAACACGGACACTTTGTACTAATTTTGAGGTTTATTTTATATTGATCTGGTCAGTTCGTCGTCCCAAGCCATCACCTCACTCAGGAGTGATGGGTGTCGCTGGAGGTGGAGAGTGATGGGTGTCGCTGGAGGTGGAGAGTGATGGGTGTCGCTGGTGGTGGAAAGTGATGGGTGTCGCTGCATTTAAACAACAGAGAAGACACAGGATTCGTCCCACACCAGGACCTCAGTGTGTTTACTCTTAATCTTGGTATATGTCTCTCCCACCTGACACAACACTTTAGTGTGGTCCAGTCGACTCCTGCAGCAACAATATGCAATGTTACACTTTACAAAGCTGCAACGTTTAAAGAATAATTGCAAGTACTAGAAACAGGTGGACAGTAATTGCATTTGCAAAGATATTATTGCTCACGAAATCGCAATAACACGATTGCAGTGAAATCACAGAATGGATAAGTTATAATGGAGGCTTTGAAGGGACTTGAGCTAGAGCACAACACAGCCAAGCTTGTGTGGGATTCGTCTGTGAAAACCTGAACTTCTGATCACAGTAGTGGTCCATGCTAACCTCCCTATGGCGCGAAGAATTATATTTAGTTGGATGAATCTTATTGGAGCCTACTGGCCCAGTGGTTAACGCACTGGCCTGTGAGTTTCAGAATATATATATATATATATATATATATATATATATATATATATATATATATATATATATATATATATATATATATATATATATATATATATATATATATATATATATACAAAGGAACTGTGTATGTGTGAGAGAGAGAGAGAGACCATACTCACGTTTCAGGATAGTATTCCATGGGCGAGATCTGGATGGATCGAACATAGAGTGCAGAGTTACAGGTCAAGAGGAAGCAGTAACTACCGGGGTCGAAGAGGGAGTCATCATACCTCCAGTAAGCTTCCATCCTGATCACTCGTGAGATGTCAATGTGGCTGGTAAACATGAAGTATTTGGGCTGCCCGTGTTCGAACCTCTCGTGATCCCTGTGCGAAACATCTCGTTATGACTAATGCACGTTTTTTTTTAATTACTATTTTCCTTATAAAATTCTAATTTTCTAGATTGCGCAAAACGTTTCATTAGAGCTTCAGTGAACCTTGCATTTTAATATTGTTTTTAATAGGAGAACTCTAATATTATATATGCAGGTGTGAGGAGATTGGCCCACAAGTCTCGGTCTGCCTGGGAATCGAACCCGGGATCCATCGATTGTGACATAAGTGATTTCCCACCGAGCTAAACTTTGAAGCCACTTCAGTATGCCTTACTCTCCTACTGATTCTAATTAGAAACTACTAGAGTATAGCCTAAAAATAACAAAAAAATGGCTCAATAACGTGACTGGAACAATATACAGGAGCTTACGACGACGTTTCGGTCCATCTTGGACCATTTACAAAGTCACACTAATAGTGTGCTCCACTTACTGGGTCAGTCTAACATTCTCGATAGTGTTGCCATTGTCTCCAAAAAGCCAGATATCAAGGTGACCTTGGACCCAGTCGTCAGCCTCTTTGGGATGAGCAGTGTCCACAATCACTTGGTAGTGGTAATCTAGATAAGAGGAGAATTGTAGTTGGTAACTGGTGGTGGTAGTGGTAGTCTAGATAAGAGGGGAATTGTAGTTGGTAACTGGTGGTGGTAGTGGTAGTCTAGATAAGAGGGAATTGTAGTTAGTAACTTATGGTTGTGGTTATGGAAAGATTCTGGTTGATGGTGGTGGTGATGGAACTTAAGCAATATATAGGAACCTACCAACAGTATGTAGGAACTTACAACAGTATGGATCATCCTTGTCAGTGTCAAAGTACATCTTGGTATTGATACGAGTCTTGTGAGTGTACTCATCAGCGTGGATACCCATGAAGGCACATTTAGAGTTGTCCTCAGCACAAGTAGCACAGCGGCCCTGAGGAAAGGCGAGGCTGCTTACACAGAGTACATGGGAGTACAAGTAGCAGACAAGAGTCCTTGACGAAAGAGGAGAGTACACAGAAGACTGGTTAAACAGAGTACATGGGAGTACCTGTATCAGCCAGCATCCCACGAAGAAAAGAGAGATGTTGAATTTAATTTCAGTATAGTTATACACCTATCTTAGATACTTATACGTAAATTAACACACATTATACATTATATCAGGTTTTGACTGTATATTCAATACTGAATATTCTGTATTTTTATGAATATCTCACGAGAGCAATACTCCGAAAGGTGAATATCCCTCACTGTTTTTGTGATAAGAGTTAATACCTGTTTCAGGTATTAAGTTATTCTTGACTAGTGACGAACAGGTGACATGCAGCTTTAATAACCCTCGTGTAGTAGACAGTTTTAAACCCAATTAACCTCTGCCACAAACCCATCCATTTTGTCATTAGAAAATGACAAAATGATTATAAACAATATAATAATAATAATATAAATAACAAATGGATTTCTTCAAAACATTTGTTATGTATAAATTAGTTATTTACCCATGGATTTGGTTGGTTAATGGGGGTTTAAATCCAGTCGAGTACACTATGATTATTAAGGCAGAACCTAACCTTTTCACTACCAGGCAAGAATGCTTAAATCCCTAAATTAGGGATTAAAGGCAAATCTTAACATATATATATATATATATATATATATATTTTTTTTTTTTTTTTTCAACAAGTCGGCCGTCTCCCACCGAGGCAGGGTGAAAATATATATATATATATATATATATATATATATATATATATATATATATATATATATATATATATATATAATATATATATATATTATATATATATATATATGGTTCCAGTAAAACCTTCAGTCTTGAAACACTCGATTCAGGTCCATTATTCAGTGAGTCTCTCTCAGCTGATGTATTGATCAGTCTTGAGGATACGCCAGTCTGTAGTATTGTACTGCGTTGCTTATTATAACAGATCACTTCGCATTCAGTCTTCGTTATAGTTGTCTGTTAGTCTAATGAATGTCGAGGACGACCAGCGGACAGGAGAGGCAGTCGTATCGAAAGACGGGGGGCTAAGTTATTTGTCTTGAGGTATTTATTATTATTATTATTATTATTATTATTATTATTATTAGTAGTAGTAGTAGTAGTAGTAGTAGTAGTAGTAGTATTATAATTATTATTATTATTATTTTTTTCTTCTTCTTTCTTCTTCTTCTTCTTCTTCTTCTTCTTCTTCTTCTTCTTCTTCTTCTTCTTCTTCTTCTTCTTCTTCTTCTTCTTCTTCTTCTTCTTATTATTATTATTATTATTATTATTATTATTATTATTATTATTATTATTATTATTATTATTATTATTATTATTATTATTATTATTATTATTGTTATTATTATTATTATTATTATTATTATTATTATTATTACGGACAGACTGTCCAGCTTTACATAACGTACACTAAATCCCGCGTCCTTGGTGTTATTCTGGCAAGGTCAGTAAGTACGAGGCATTGACGCAATTCTGTCCCTTACGAGAAGGTCATTAAAATCTATATGTTCGCGCACCTTTACTAAAAAAATAATATTTTTTTAATCAAATATATCTTAATATTAGTTCAAAAGAAATTATTTACCCAAAATATTTGAAAATCCTTAAAAAAATTCGTGACCATATCAGTACATATCAAGACTGGCCGTTTTCCATTCCGGACAAAATGATGAAATTTCCTTCAGTATTCCATTAAAAATGCAGTTCAGAGGCAAGTTTGATTTAAAACTATAATAATAATAATAATAATAATAATAATAATAATAATAATAATAATAATAATAATAATAATAATAATAATAATAATAATAATAATAAAAATAATAATAATAATAATAATAATAATAATAATAATAATATTCTTTATTTCTGCAAGTACATGATAAAACTTATACAGACCATAGCTGACATTAATGACATACTATTTAGAAATCCCCTTGTTATGCAGAGCATTTCGCGCAGCTTAGGTTAATCTTGTCTCTCCCACACCAGTCGGCTAACACCCAGGTACCTACTTACTGCTAGGTGAACAGGGACAGTAGGTGTCTTGAGGAAGCACTCCCCATCAATGATTCCACCCGTACCGATGATCGAACCACGGACCTCAATGTGTGAGATGAGTGCGCTACCAACCCAGCTACGGGACATCATTTATGTATGTGCTCCCTATCTCTTTATCCGAATGACTCTCCATACCCCAACTCTACATACTACTTACCGTCTTAACATGCCACATCCTGATATGACTAACTCTACTTGTCTTTCTGTGGCTTACATACGAAAGTAATTTCATACAGGAAGTAACAATAGGGATTTATTGTTTAGGGCTGCTTAAGTAAAGGCATATGAAGCAAGGATAAAAACAAGTACAAGGCTCTCTTCGCACTCTTCTTTTGAAGTAGCACAAATGCTACTGCTACTTCTGATACTACTACTACTGCTACTACTACTACTATTACTACTGCTACTGCAACTACTATTATTACTACTGCTACTACTACTACTATTACTACTGATACTGCAACTATTATTACTACTGCTACTACTAATATTATTATTATTACTACTGCTACTACTACTATTATTACTACTGCTACCACTACTACTGAAACTATTATTACTACTGTTACTACAACTACTACTAGTAGTAGTACTTTATACTAACCAGTTCAAAAGAGTCGTAATCGACGCACTCGTGGGCCAGGTAGGGACACGGCTCGTAGAGAGAGTCCGTGTACAGCATGTACGACCTGCCGTGGCTGCACGCTGCCAGATCCCGTACACCGTCAGGGATGTCCGAGATGAACTCAATACCAATATCCACGGGGTTACATCCTGGCTGGTTCCGTCCCGAGTTTGGATAGAAATCCAGATTTCCCATAGGCTGCTCCGTGCCATAGCCCAACAATAAAATGGATTTGGCGTCCGTATGGATGTTATCCACGTACACGGCATCCGTATTGTCGAGTCGCATGAAGGAGGGAGTATTGGTGAAATACGGCCCGGCAGGATCTAGACCAGAGATTCGGCCGAGATTGGTGATCTTCTCGCCGGCGTATCCTGAGACGTGTGAACCCAGGGAGTGACCGAGGAGGTGGACATTGGCAGGATCAACACCGTACTCGTCAATGAAGAAGTTGACCAAGTATCCGATCTCCAGCCCCACCACACGAGTGTTGGCCGTAGCTTGGAAGTACATGGGTAGGGAGCCGTCACCCCAGTCCACACGGATAACATTGTAGTCACCGTAAACGAGGAATGCATGAGCCATGTCCTGCGTTCCGCCACCGGAGGAGTCGGAGCCGAAAAGATGGGTTCGTTAAGGTTAGGACATCATTATTTATTAATGAAAACAAAGATTTAGAACCAGTATCATCTGAACAATACACAAACACTGTCAGATTTAGAATGCATATAAATGCCGAAAGAGAAACGTTTCGCCCACACAGTAGGCCAATGTTTCGGAAATGAAGAGAGCCAAATTTTGCACATGCGTCTCATTCAACAATTTATGGGTATTGAATAACATTATTATTATAATAAGAATCAATTTTACTGACTGATTTAGAATTAGTATCACTGACTGGTATCACTGGCTGGTATCACTGGCTGGTATCACTGACTGGTATCATTTGACGCAGCATTATAATACTGATTCTTTATCTTTATTTATAGTGCATTTTTGCCATTTATTTTCACTTTATTATAAACTTACCAAGAGCTTTATTGATAATAAGAGGTAATAAGTAACCATCTTAAAGTTCCTTTTATTTTCTCTGGCAAACGATCTTATTAACGATTAAGGTAATAAAAGCAAAGAGATCTGAATAATTTTTTGTTATTGTTTAATTGACAATTGACCTCTGTTATTAAAGATCTCTCTCTCTCTCTCTCTCTCTCTCTCTCTCTCTCTCTCTCTCTCTCTCTCTCTCTCTCTCTCTCTCTCTCTCTCTCTCTCTCTCCTCTCTCTCTCTCTCTCTCTCTCTCTTCTCTCTCTCTCTCTCTCTCTCTCTCTCTCTCTCTCTCTCTCTCTCTCTCTCTCTCTCTCTCTCTCTCTCACCTTCAGCCACTGCGTGTTGCCAGTGTCTATAAAGCCGTGGGTGATAAATTTGATGGGTTTCGAGGGATCAAACGTCGTAGCATCAATCACATCTTTGTCAGCACTGATGAAGAAGTCCTGCAGATACAGAATAAAGACGAAGCATCAATGTTTCTGCCTTGAACTAAGTAATAATGCACTTATTGTTACTTTATTATCTACCAACAACATCTACAATTGCTCAACAATAACAATCCTACCAGCTGCTCCTTCAGTCACCTCTACCCTCTTCCCATCTTCACAAGACACCCTCGTACCTGATCCTCCACGTCACAAGACACCCTCGTACCTGATCTTCCACGTCACAAGACACCCTCGTACCTGATCCTCCACGTCACAAGACACCCTCGTACCTGATCCTCCACGTCACGAGACACCCTCGTACCTGATCCTCCACGTCACAAGACACCCTCGTACCTGATCCTCCACGTCACGAGACACCCTCGTACCTGATCCTCCACGTCACAAGACACCCTCGTACCTGATCCTCCACGTCACAAGACACCCTCGTACCTGATCCTCCACGTCACGAGACACCCTCGTACCTGATCCTCCACGTCACAAGACACCCTCGTACCTGATCCTCCACGTCACAAGACACCCTCGTACCTGATCCTTCACGTCACAAGACACCCTCGTACCTGCTCTTCAGCGGGTGCCGTTCGAGTGTGAAGGCGAAACTGCGTGTTGATGGTGGCTCTGGCGTAAGGCAGGACGTTGATCCTGTCTTCTGTGGTCCAGTCATCATTCAGCTCCAAACATCCCAGCACGTCATCACACCACTCTGAGTCCCTCACTGCTGGCATAAGTCAGTGTGTTAACCTGATAGGCGGTGTGTGCAAAAAATATACGAAAATATAAAGGTATGCATTAAAGCATAGACAGTTAATTAGCTAACATAAATTAAGGATTAAGTCTAGAATTCCATGATCAAGAGCCCTTTACGAGCATCAAGATTCGTGGAAGTGTCTTGGTTACTGGAAGAAACCGGTGGTGTTTTCATTATCAAAGTCGCAAAAACATTTCTTATCTCTTGTTTCATCTATTGTTTTCTTGTAAATATTTTACTGTCATGAGAATGTGAACATGTGTGTGTGTGTGTGTGTGTGTACTCACCTAATTGTGGTTGCTGGGGTCGATTCATAGCTCCTGGCCCCGCCTCTTCACTGGCCTCTACTGGGTCACTCTCCATGCGCCATGAGCTTTATCATACCTCTTCTTAAAGCTGTGAATGGATTCTGCCTCCACTACATCGCTTCCCAAACTATTCCACTTCCTGACCACTCTATGACTGAAGAAATACTTCCTAACATCCCTGTGATTCATCTGAGTCTTCAACTTCCAACTGTGTCCCCTTGTGTGTGTGTGCGTGTGTTCCACACACCTAGATAATACACGATAGTTTTTACTCTAGATAGCAGTAGATAGTTCTTCTCACAAGACAGCCTCGATGTGGACTTCCATGTCCTCTGCTATCTGTATTTCTCATGTACTCCCATGTACTCCCATGTATTCCCATGTACTCAAAAAAAAAATTCGATCCTTAGGACAGGTCAAAATCAAAATGTTTATGTTAGGAGGAACTTAAGAACACGGGCTCACTCACACACGTGGGCTCACTCACACACGTGGGCTCACTCACACACGTGGGCTCACTCACACACGTGGGCTCACTCACACACGTGGGCTCACTCACACACACGTGGGCTCACTCACACACGTGGGCTCACTCACACACGTGGGCTCACTCACACACGTGGGCTCACTCACACACACGTGGGCTCACTCACACACGTGTGAGCTCACTCACACACACGTGGGCTCACTCACACACATGTGAGCTCACTCACACACACGTGGGCTCACTCACACACACGTGGGCTCACTCACACACACGTGGGCTCACTCACACACACGTGGGCTCACTCACACACACGTGGGCTCACTCACACACACGTGGGCTCACTCACACACACGTGGGCTCACTCACACACACGTGGGCTCACTTACACACACGTGGGCTCTCTCACACACATGTGGCCTCACTCACACACGTGGGCTCACTCACACACACGTAGGCTCACACACACGTAGGCTCACTCACACACACGTGGGCTCTCTCACACACATGTGGGCTCACTCACACACATGTGAGCTCACTCACACACACGTGGGCTCACTCACATACATGTGGGCTCACTCACACACAAGTGGGCTCACTCACACACACGAGAGCTCACTCATACACACGTGGGCTCACTCACACACACGTGGGCTCACTCACACACACACGTGGGCTCACTCACACACATGTGAGCTCACTCACACACACGTGGGCTCACTCACACACACGTGGGCTCACTCACACACAAGTGGGCTCACTCACACACACGAGAGCTCACTCACACACACGTGGGCTCACTCACACACATGTGAGCTCACTCACACACACGTGGGCTCACACACACACGTGTGCTCACTCACACACACGTGGGCTCACTCACACTCACGTGGGCTCACTCACACACACGAGAGCTCACTCACACACATGTGAGCTCACTCACACACACGTGGGCTCACTCACACACTCGTGGGCTCACTCACACACACATGGGCTCACTCACACACATGTGAGCTCACTCACACACTCGTGGGCTCACTCACACACACATGGGCTCACTCACACACACGTGGGCTCACTCACACACACGTGGGCTCACTCACACACACATGGGCTCACTCACACACACGTGGGCTCACTCACACACACGAGAGCTCACTCACACACATGTGAGCTCACTCACACACACGTGGGCTCACTCACACACTCTTGGGCTCACTCACACACACATGGGCTCACTCACACACACGTGGACTCACTCACACACACGTGGGCTCACTCACACACACGTGAGTGTGAGTGTGAAGCTTCACATTGTTCCAGACTATGTAACAACACTTTTCTCCAGGTTGAGGGACTGACCACCTCAGAACTACGTCTTCAACTGTGATTGACTGATTACATCGTCTGTACATCTCTACTGCTTTTGCTGCCTCCTCTGTACTCGACTGAAGAAGCCTTCTGTGTAGTCGAAACGTTTCAAAATAAAAAAAAACTAACTGCTGTACATGTATCTTACCTATCAGCTTTTCGGTACTGTATACCATTATCATATTCACGCTCACTAGAAACCTGATAATGATTCAGAACGGACCGAAACGTCGTGAAAGTTTGATTTCCAGTTTGTGGGTTAGTTTTGAATTTTTTTTCAGCCTGGGAATTTTGAGTTTCATTTTTTCACTAAGGCAAAGACTATGGATGAGATGTTGTGGATTGGAAGGTTATATGCGATGTCCGAGCACTTCTACTATGACAGCTGTTGAGTGAGTGATGGTGAAAGTGTTTCCTTCTTTGTGTCAATCTTCCTTGGTGGGAAACAGGCTTATTTTTTTTAACAATCTGGGCGTGTCCCATCGCAGTAGAGTGACCCGACTCTGTCACTGTCTTGCTATCATTGTTCAGATGATGCTATGAACTGTAACATCCTCACTCATCCTTCAGAGTGCAGGCACTGTACTTCCCACCTCCAGGACTGTAACATCCTCAATCATCTTTCAGAGTGCAGGCACTGTACTTCCCACCTCCAGGACTGTAACATTCTCACCTATCCTTCAGAGTGCAGGCACTGTACTTCCCAACTCCAGAACTGTAACATCCTCACTCATCCTTCAGAATTCAGGCACTGTACTTCCCACCTCCAGGACTGTAACATCCTCAATCATCCTTCAGAGTGCAGGCACTGTACTTCCCACCTCCAGGACTGTAACATCCTCAATCATCTTTCAGAGTGCAGGCACTGTACTACCCACCTCCAGGATTGTAACATTCTCACCCATCCTTCAGAGTGCAGGCACTGTACTACCCACCTCCAGGACTGTAACATCCTCAATCATCCTTCAGAGTGCAGGCACTGTACTACCCACCTCCAGGACTGTAACATCCTCACCCATCCTTCAGAGTGCAGGCACTGTACTTCCCACCTCCAGGACTGTAACATTCTCACCTATCCTTCAGAGTGCAGGCACTGTACTTCCCACCTCCAGGACTGTAACATTCTCACCTATCCTTCAGAATGCAGGCACTGTACTTCCCACCTCCAGGACTGTAACATTCTCACCCATCCTTCAGAGTGCAGGCACTGTACTTCCCACCTCCAGGACCCAAGACGGAAACAGTCGATGTTATACTCAAAACAAATACAATAAATACCTTGTTGCCTGGTGAGATCAAGAGGCTGGCTTCGTCTCCAGGCAGGAACCACAGCTGCTGATGCTGTCTCTCCCACCAGCACTGTCACAAACGCCACCACCAAAACAGTGATCTTCATATTGATGAATTATTCTCTGGGTGACCCAGCAACACTCATCCCTGTCTCTCCAGCTCTTCCAATATGACCTCTCAAGTATCTCCCTCAACCCTTTATAGCCAAGCATTTATCGTGAGGGTTAATGTTCAGTGTCAACTCCAGCAACTCTCTGATAGGGTTGTCCTTGTGTTGTTCTCATCGTTCTCAATTTTTATCCTCTTAATTCTGCTTACTCACTGTTTCTCAGCTTGTTTTTCCTCACTCTGCCTCTTTTTTGCCGTAACATCTACGACTCAACCCCCCTCTCTCTCTCTCTCTCTCTCTCTTCTCTCTCTCAACTCTCTACATCTCTTTACTCTCTCTTATCTTCTCATCTTCTCTCATCTCTTCCTCTCTCTATCTCTCAGATAAGAAACTATTCTCTTCATCTCTCTCTCTCTCTCTCTCTCCACCTCTCTCTCTATCACTTCAGTCTCTCGTCTCTCACACAAGCTAGATAAATTCTTTTTTTTTTTTTTTCAGGATAAAGAATGGGTAGATTTTATCACTTGATAAAGCTCTACAGCTGTATCAAGTGAGCAAGCATTGTCCCAATAAGCTTATTCTGCAATATGGGTCTTTCCTTATAGGAATTTAACATGAGGGGTCTTATTAGTGAAGCGCTGCTGTGGGGTCTTGAAGAACCATCAGTCGGTGGTTCGACATTAGTGAAGCGCTGCTGTGGGGTCTTGAAGAACCATCAGTCGCTGGTTCGACATTAAGAAGATATGAAGGTTATTTTCAGAACCAGCTGTACTTTCCCTCACTGATAAACACAATGTACCACCACTGCCTCGAGTTTTATTCCCACCCATGTTTATGTCATCTTAGTTAATGTTGAGTAAAAAGGACACAGATGCAGCTAATGCGACATTTTATCGTGGCAACGTTTCGCTCTCCAGGAGCTTTGTCTGGCCGTTACCGAAATGTTTCAACAATAATTCAACATTATTTGTTAATGTTTTTTAATAAGAGTTTCCCGAGTACACATTAACTCACATTTTTATTTATTTACTTGAAGACATCGGTCCCACCGAGTAGGGTGACCCTCCTTGTCCCCAGAACAAAAGAAACACATTCACCATCATTTATTCACTCGCTGTATTGTCAGAAGTGTGTTGACATCACATTTAGAATGACGCTCAGAACTGCAGCAGCCTTATTTCTCTTGCAGATTGCAAGCATTGTGCATGTGTGTGTGTGTGTGTGTGTGTGTGTGTGCATGTGTGTGTGTACTCACCTAGTTGTACTCACCTAGTTGTGGTTGCAGGGGTCGAGTCAAAGCTCCTGGCCCCGCCTCTTCACTGGCCGCTACTGGGTCACTCTCCCTGCGCCATAAGCTTTATCATACCTCTGCTTAAAGCTATGTATAGAGCCTGCCTCCACTACATCGCTTCCTAAACTATTCCACTTCCCGACAACTCTGTGACTGAAGAAATACTTCCTAACATCTCTGTGATTCATCTGAGTCTTCAACTTCCATCTGTGTCCCCTTGTTGTTGTGTCCCATCTCTGGAACATTCTGTCTCTGTCCACTTTGTCAATTCCTCTCAGTATCTTATATGTTGTTATCATGTCTCCCCTATCTCTCCTGTCCTCCAGTGTCGTCAGGTCCATTTCCCTTAACCTCCCTCGTAGGACATACCCCTTAGCTCCGGGACTAGTCTTGTTGCAAACCTTTGCACTTTCTCGAGCTTCTTCACATGCTTGGCTAGGTGTGGGTTCCAAACTGGTGCTGCATACTCCAATATGGGCCTAACGTACACAGTGTACAGGGTCCTGAACGATTCTTTATTAAGATGTCGGAATGCTGTTCTTAGGTTTGCTAGGCGCCCATATGCTGCAGCAGTTATTTGGTTGATGTGCGCCTCAGGAGATGTGTCTGGTGTTATACTCACCCCAAGATCTTTTTCCTTGATTGAGGTTTGCAGTCTCTGGCCCCTAGGCTGTACTCCGTCTGCGGTCTTCTTTGCCCTTCCCCAATCTTCATGACTTTGCACTTGGTGGGGTTGAACTCCAGGAGCCAGTTGCTGGACCAGGCTTGCAGGCTGTCCAGATCCCTTTGTAGTTCTGCCTGGTCCTCGTCCGATTGAATTCTTCTCATCAACTTCCATCATCTGCAAACAGGGACACTTCGGAGTCTATTCCT
>WNWK01028329.1:0-25490 GCA_009830355.1 Cherax destructor | reverse complement strand
GATACTTAAACGTCAATTTTTGTTTCTAATTTTCCTACAAATTGCATTATACTTTTTATTTATTTTAGGTTAGGGAAGGTTACATCAACCTATAAAAAACGTAAATTAAAAATAAATGAGAAATTTTATAAATATCTGCGACACGTTTGACAGCACGGTGTCTGGGCAACAATGATGATAATAATAATAATAATAATAATGACAACAATAACAACAACAACAACAACAACAACAACAACAATAATTATAATAATATGAAATTTATTATAAATATCTAACAAAAGTACAGTTGAATCTTCATTACAGTTTACCATGACGATATTGTGTCCACTTCTGTCTCCTTAATTAATTTCGAATTTACATTAGAGTCTCATTATTACCACCGATTTTCTCAGACCCTTGAAGAGGATGTACCTTGATGCTGGAAAAAGGCTCATGATTAGAAGAAATGGAGCTGCCCTCTTCCTCTGAACAAACCTGACAGCTTCCCACTACCCAATTGTAGATAAATGGTCCAGAGAATCGATAAGTTGATAAATTAGACACAAGTGTTGCACATGTGTCTAATTTATCTACCGAAGCGTTGTATGGCTTCGCGAATCCCCATGAATATGATCTGACTTGGGAGGCTTGAGACATGAGTCCTAGCAGGTATCACGAGCCCTCATGAATGTGATCTGACTTGGGAAGCTTGAGACATGAGTCCTAGCAGGTATCACGAGCCCTCATGAATGGGATCTGACTTGGGAGGCTTGAGACATGAGTCCTAGCAGGTATCACGAGCCCTCATGAATGTGATCTGACTTGGGAAGCTTGAGACATGAGTCCTAGCAGGTATCACGAGCCCTCATGAATGGGATCTGACTTGGGAGGCTTGAGACATGAGTCCTAGCAGGTATCACGAGCCCTCATGAATGTGATCTGACTTGGGAGGCTTGAGACATGAGTCCTAGCAGGTATCACGAGCCCTCATGAATGGGATCTGACTTGGGAGGCTTGAGACATGGGGCTTGCGACCCAGCAGTGTAACTTAATGAATAAATTGACTTGTTTTGTCTGTGGAGAGCCATGAAGCCTCAGATTTAATAAGGATGGTTTGTTAGCATAACGAAATTACCTATGTAGATTCGGTTCTTATTTGTGTGTGTGTGTGTGAGAGAGAGAGAGAGAGAGAGAGAGAGAGAGAGAGAAGAGATTGCTTATTAATAATTACAAAAGTAAAGCTCCGGTTTCGTCATCTTGAATATCCTCGTATCGCCCCCCTTTTACTTCCTTTATTACTATCTCTCTCTCTCACTCAATCTTCCCCTTTTTTCCCCACATCATCTCTCACTCTCTCCCTCCAACTAATATTCAATTATCAAATAAATCATGGCCTGCGTACAATGTAATCGCTGTAATACCCTAATATATCTTGCCCGGGTTTGTCATATCACCAGCACTTGTACACCACCTGTGTATCAGAGCCAGAGTGAACCACTCTTGTGGGACCCATTAATCTTCTCTCTCGCCTCTCTCTCTCTCTCTCTCTCTCTCTCTCTCTCTCTCTCTCTCTCTCTCTCTCTCTCTCTCTCTCTCTCGTAAAAAATCGCGTTGGTATACCTTTGATATACCTTTGATATACCTTTGAAGAGTTTCGAGAGTATCTACTCTCTGAGCCCGGCCATGGGCCAGGCTCGTCTGGTGCTTGCCTGGTCAACCAGGCTGTTGCTGCTGGAGGCCCGCTGCCCCACATATCCATCACAGCCTGGTTGATCTGGCACCTGGTGAAGATATTTGTCCAGTTTCCTCTTGAAGGCTTCTACACTGGTTCCAGCCGTGTTTCGGATATCTTCTGGTAAGATGTTGAATAGTCTGGGACCCCGGATGTTAATACAGTGCTCCCGTATTGTCCCCACCGCACCCCTGCTCCTCACTGGGTTTATTTTACACTTTCTCCCATATCTCTCACTCCAGTATGTTGTTATGGCAGTGTGCAGATTTGGGACCAGGCTCTCAAGTACTTTCCATGTATATATTATCATGTATCTCTCTCTCCTCCGCTCCAATGAGTACATGTTCAAGACTTGAAGGCGTTCCCAATAATTTAGATGTTTCAATGGCTCAATGTGAGCCGTAAACGATCTCTGGATTTGTTCCAGCTCTATTTCTCCTGCCCTGAACGGGGCCGTCAGGACTGAGCAGTATTCTAAGTGAGGGAGCACTAGCGATTTGAATAGTGTCACCATCGGCATTATTTCCCTTGTTTTGAAAGTTCTCAATACCCACCCCGTCATCTTCCTGGCTGTTGTGATCTTTGTCTTGTTATGGTCTTTAAACGACATATCAGCAGACATAATTATTCCCAAGTCCTTTACGTGTACTAAAAGATTAAGATACTGGCGGTAATTGCTTGTCGAAGCTACGGGATAAGCACTGAAGTTTGCTTCCTAGTACCTTATTATCATCAAGACGGTAATTTGCAACCACAGATGCGTACTGCCCACAGTTGTGAAGTAAAGATACGTTGCAGAAAAGGCTTTAATCGGGACGACCTTTCGCTCTGCGCAAAATTTGAGACAGATTATTTAGGTTGGCTTTCGTAAGTTGTATGTGAGAAACTCTGCGTTTTCTGGTGGTCGCGTGTTCATTTCCAGTAGATGTTCATTTTAATTTGCTTTTGGAAGGAATAACTTCGCGACGTGAGTGGTAAGGTGTGAAACTGATAGCCTTAAAATCCTGAGGTCTGTAGGTGAGTTATTCCATGTTTATAAGAACATAAGAACATAAGAAAGGAGGAACACTGCAGCAGGCCTGTTGGCCCATACTAGGCAGGTCCTTCACAATCCATCCCACTAACAGAATATTTGCTCAACCCAATTTTCAAAGCTACCCAAGAAATAAGCTTTGACAATTCTACCCACTCATGCGCGAGTCCCACTCAAATCCAACCCCTCTCACTCATGAATTTATCCAACCTAAATTTGAAACTACCCAAGGTCCTAGCTTCAATAACCCTACTAGGCAGACTGTTCCACTCATCAACTACCCTATTTCCAAACCAATACTTTCCTATATCCTTTCTAAATCTAAACTTATCTAACTTGAATCCATTATTGCGGGTTCTCTCTTGGAGAGATATCCTCAAGACCTTATTTATATCCCCTTTGTTAATACCCATTTTCCACTTGTATACCTCGATCATGTCTCCCCTCATTCTACGTCTTACAAGTGAATGTAATTTTAGGGTCTTCAATCTTTCTTCGTAAGGAAGATTTCTAATGCTATGTATTAATTTAGTCATTCTACGCTGAATGTTTTCTAACGAATTTATGTCCATTCTGTAATATGGAGACCAGAACTGAGCTGCGTAATCTAGGTGAGGCCTTACTAATGATGTATAAAGCTGTAATATAACCTCTGGACTTCTGTTGCTAACACTTCTTGATATAAATCCCAGTAATCTATTTGCCTTATTACGTACGCTTAGGCATTGCTGTCTTGGTTTAAGGTTGCTGCTTACCATCACCCCCAAGTCCTTCTCGCAATCTGTATGGCTAAGTTCTACGTTATTTAACTTATAAGTGCTTGGGTTATGGACACTCCCGAGCTTCAGAACCTTGCATTTATCTACATTGAACTGCATCTGCCACTTTTCTGACCACGAATTAAGTTTGTCTAAATCTTCCTGAAGTTCTATGACATCTATGTTTGAATCAATTATCCTACCTATCTTCGTGTCGTCGGCGAATTTGCTCATATCACTAGTAATTCCCTCATCAAGGTCATTGATATATATTATAAATAACAATGGGCCTAAGACTGATCCCTGTGGAACACCACTTGTTACAAGTCTCCATTCGGATTTAACCCCATTTATGCACACTCTCTGCTTCCTATTGGTGAGCCATGACTCGATCCATGACAGCACTTTTCCCCCAATGCCATGAGCTGCCACTTTCTTTAACAGTCTCTGGTGCGGTACTCTATCAAAAGCCTTACTAAAGTCTAAATAAACAATATCGAATTCTTTATCGTGATCAACAGCCTCAAAAGCTTTACTGAAGAAGGTTAATAAATTAGATAGGCAGGAACGGCCCTCGTGAATCCATGCTGGGTATCATTAATCAAATTATGGTTATCTAGATGGCTTCTAATAATATCAGCTATAATTGACTCTAGTAATTTGCCTACAATTGAGGTCAGGCTTATTGGGCGGTAGTTTGACGGTAGTGACTTGTCCCCTGCTTTAAAAATAGGAATTACATTAGCCATCTTCCACATATCAGACACTACACCTGTTTGAAGAGATAAATTAAAAATGTTAGATATTGGTTCACAGAGTTCCATTTTGCATTCCTTAAGAACCCTTGCAAAAAGCTCATCAGGACCCGGCGATTTATTTTGTTTCAGTCGGTCCAGCTGTTTCATAATCATTTCGCTAGTGACTGTGATATTACATAATTTATCTTCTTCTGGGCCTCTGTAAAAATTAATTACTGGGATATTATTAATGTCTTCCTGTGTGAAAACCGAGAGAAAATAATTATTAAAAATAGAGCACATATCATTCTCCTTGTCAGTAAGATGCTAAGAGTTAAGGATGGCTACTGTTATGAAGGATGCTTCGCTTCCTTCTTGTAGAATAGTGAGTGTTTCCTTAAATCATCATAAGGATAATCACAACTAACCCAGATTTTGAAAAGAAAACTCGATGATATTTCCGTCGGAAACATGATATAGTTCTCATTGAGCGAAACGCCTCTTGTATCACCCATGTTTAGATCCTGCTAGTTAATGGTCGAAGACGGACTGAAAAGTCGTGTTAACGTTCCTCTCTAAACTGAAGGTTACATGTGACTCTCCCCGAGGATATGTTCAGACTCTTGTATTAATCTTTAGTATAACCTCACGACTGAGCCGGCCGCTGTGCCCGGGTATCCACACCGGCCTCAACACCAGCCCACTGTTCTCTTTTTCCTTTCGTCCAAAAGAACATACGTGGTCCTCGTACTGCCTCTTTCCGCCTTCCTTCCTCAAAATCAAGCTTTGTGATACCCTCAGCCCCATCTGCTGGACTTGATGCTGCTTGACAAATCGAAGTTGATAATTAATTGTACGTGAGCACGCACATGTCTTCCTACCTGGAGGTTGTTTAGGGGTCAACGCTCCCACGTGGGTGTAGCAATGCTCTAAGGGACTACTACTGCTTCTCTCTTCCTACCAGATGATCCATTCAGTGGCCTACCATCCGCTGGCCAAACCCAGCTAGCACCAACACCCCACTGAAAAAAAAGGTACCGTGGTAAATCTATTTTAAGATTCTGACACGTTTTCATAAATCCCAAATATTTATTTTATGCTGTCAGATGTGAGCCGCCCTGTTTGTTATCGTTGGTTAATTATACGTAAATACAGATTAATCTACCTTAAGCTGACCTAGCATAACACATAATTTTAGGAGAGGTTTAGACTGGGAACTAATGCGTACGATAACGTGCGTATTATTCGAAGGACATTGTCCTATGAATATATATTTTTCGATAATTTTTTTCCGAACTTGTATTGTGTCGTTCACATCTGTTTCCGCACCTAGGTGTTAATGACCCTCCCGCCCCGCCCCTCGCCGCCCCATCCCCCGCGACCCCACCCGCGCCCTCCGAAGCGCCGCACCACCCCGCGCCGCGATCCTTCTGCAGCGCCTTCTGCTGCGGATCGCCCCCGCTCCTCTATTTTTTTCGATTTTTTTTTCGATTTTTTTTTTCGAAATTTCTTTTTTTTACTTTACCCCTTTGGGTAGACAAGAATTTTAGAGGGATTTCCAATTCCTCAGATCAACACCTCCATCTCCTTGGAACAAGTTTTGAGGTCCCCCCTATGGGTCTCCCATATGGGGTCCCCCTACAGGAGTACGAGAGGTATGAGGTCACACCCCACCAGTGACATCACTGGATTGCCAACAAGTTAACTCATGAGAATACAACAGGATTGAGCAGGTATCTTCCCCTTATTAAATGAACAAAGTTACTTTTCATCTTGTTAAATGAAGTAAACACAGGTTAACACTAATACACAATATTTTGTTCATCATTTATTTTTTTTACATTTCAATACAACAAATTTCTGATAATACAATAAAAAGTCCCCATACGGACAATACATATACAAATATAAAAAGGTACAATTTTTTCCAGTCTTACATTTATAAATTTCTGGGTAATACATCACTCATAATCAACATAACACGAATTAAGATTTCTGGTAATACAATTACATTACATTAATAATTCTCATTAATTCTTCTTCTCTTGAAGAAATTCTGGGCATTTTGTTCTGGGTGTTCATCATGTGATATATAATACACTTCTGGAGGGGTGACGGGGGGAGGCAGGCGGGTAGTTTATGGATGGAGTCGGGGAATTAACATCATATAGACTTGGTTGAAAATTGATCATAAAATATTCCATCTCAGTCCATCCGCACTTACCACAATAACAATTACTTTTACATTCTTCAGTGTGGGTAGAAGTCGCGTTAACATTAGAGGTCAGGTGAAGGAACTAAGTCAGGTGAAGGAACTGTCAGGTGAAGGAACTGTCAAGTGAAGGAACTAAGTCAGGTGAAGGAACTGTCAAGTGAAGGAACTAAGTCAGGTGAAGGAACTAAGTCAGGTGAAGGAACTGTCAGGTGAAGGAACTAAGTCAGGTGAAGGAACTGTCAAGTGAAGGAACTAAGTCAGGTGAAGGAACTAAGTCAGGTGAAGGAACTAAGTCAGGTTAATAAAAGTGGCAACATCAATCCCATGGGTAGGAGACACGATTTCGTTAGTGGTGTTGGCGACATCCATGTGAGGGTGAGGTGATGGTGCAGTGTCAACTCCGATTTTTCAATATTAGAAGAATAAGGTACACATTTTTTCAACAAAAGATTTTCATTGAAAGATTTTTTTTCAATATTAGAAGAATAAGGTACACTTACCATTTACTATAGAAGGTGAAGGTCTATGTTGATTAATCCAACACATTCAGACCCTGGATGGTGACCCTGCGCTCCCATTTATATCAGTGCTGTGACTTGGTATAAATATTCATAAATCCCCCGCCAGTGCTTCGTCCCGCTGAGACGTCACCGTTCTGAGAACTTGCTGAGGAATCTACAAGTTTGTTAAAGACAGCTACAGCTTTCTTAGTTAAAAAAATTCCTTTGTATTTAGGTAATTTAGCTAAGAATTTCAGGTTCAGTTTCTAACCGAAACTCACGTCTCGAAAAATATTTAACATTTTCGCTTAATTCTCAGTATAACACACACACACACACACACACACACACACACACACACACACACACACACACACACACACACACACACACACACACACACACACACACGTGTTAAAACATAAGACAGTAATGTTTGTAGCAGTATCTGCGAGACGGAAGTTACGAGAGCTCCCATCAGTAACATCAGTCCGCTGGTGCTTCCTGAAACAAGACCCAGATAAATATTTGTACAAGACGAAGGCTGCAACTGCACGAGTGTTTATTAGGTTGGATCACCTGGAGGTCAGGTGTTATTGAGCGGGTTGCTATAGTCGATTTACCTGTCATCTTACGTGTTCATGAGTCAGGTGTTACAGGGGATTTACCTGATCGATGGATCAAATCTGGTTGCTCCCCGTTGCACCTAGAATGCTGTATGACTTCTACTGTGCTAGCTCTTCTCAATATATATAACAATGATTGCAATAATTAAGGAACACTGTCGACAGGTTGATCATTTCCTTGGGATGAGCGAGATGGTCAAGAGGCTGGTGGAGACTGGCCTGGTGCTGGCTCTCTAGCAAGACCAAGTTGACCTCCGTTCCTTCAGGTTAAATTTACCCACCCACACCTACACTATCATGGTATTTTATTACACCATCACTCTTACTGTACCACCACCAGTGTAGTGGTATGGTATAATATGGTACAAGTAAATTCCCCAGCACTGCTGATAACAGGCTGCGGCGTAAGTCGCTTTACTGGGGGATTACTTCCCATTACTCCAGGCGCTGTAATACACTTTCACCTGTATTATTATTAGCACAATCTTAATTAAGCGGTGAACTACTTAGGATCATATGGTTTCTTCCCAATATGAGAGTTCAGGTTTTATATATATATATATATATATATATATATATATATATATATATATATATATATATTTTTTTTTTTTTCAAAATCGGTTCCACGGGCAGGGTGACAAAAGAAAATCCCAAAGAAAAACTTTCATCATCATTCAACACTTTCACCACACTCATACATAATCACTGGTGAAAGTGTTGAATGATGATAAAGTTTTCTTGGGATTTTCTTTCTTGGTCACCCTCCTCGTGGGCAACGCCACTTTGAAAAAATATATATAATATATATATATATATATATATATATATATGTTCAGGTTATATATATATATATATATAATATAATATATATATATATATATATGTCGTGCCGATTAGGTAAAACTGGTCAATTAGCAAGAACTCATCTAAAATTAAGTCCTTTCTAAAAATTCTCTTATACGTTTAAAGATATATTTTTTCATTTATGTTAATGTAAGAATTTATAATTTTGTATCAAGAGAAACTTTGAAAACCTACCTAACCTTATTACAACAAGCGCAATTTAATTTAGCCTAACCCAACTAAATATATTTTAGATACGTTAACATTAATTTAATAATAAACAAACACAATGAAATATTTTTTTCGTTATGTTCAGAATGATTTTGGCGAAATTATTGCATACACAAATTTTCACTTGTCTTATATGGCAAGGTGAGCGTTGCTATTTAAGCCAAAATCGCAAGTTTTACCTAATCGGCACGACATATATATATATATATAATATATATATATATATATATATATATATATATATATATATATATATATATATATATATATATATATATATATATATATATTTTTTAAAGTATGGACACCCATAAAGTAGCTCCTAGGATATGTGACATAATTTATTAAGATTTATTTTACGAAAAGAAGTTACAGATGTTATGAATACTGTTATAGTTCCCCCTTCCTCCCGGAAGGTATATTTCCAGAAACTCCTTTACATACGTTGAATACTGATATAGTTCCTCCCACATGTGAATCCAATATGTCCTGTTAGCCTTAATTTTTAAAGTTCATTAGAAAATACGAAGAATGATATGGTTTCTTCCCTATACAAAACCTGAAGTGGATCTTATTATGGATATTTGTATGAAATGCTATACACACACTGAACACTCATATCTGATATGGTTTCTCTGTGTATTCAGATGTCATGACTAATAAGCCTACCCAACTTGCCCAACTCACTTAAAAATTGCACATTTCCAAAAATTATTTTTAGTCTGACATTTTTTTCGTTGCCGATGATGAATTATTTTTTTACCAAACCTGATTTTTTTAAAGTCAAATTCTGCTAAGTATATCATGGATTTAATATTATTGAACATAAATTATATTTATTTTTTCGTTATGTTCTGATTTATTTTCGCATAGTCATAGCTTGAATAAATTTTTACTTCGCTTTTTCGGCTGAGTGAATAAGCCGAATCGGCCAAAGTCGCCGATTCGGCTTATTCGGCATGGAATTTCACTATTTTTTTCACAGTGGTTGTTCTGCATATATACATACAATGTTGATACAGTCTTCTCTCGTGTCCACGGTGCCCTTGCCTTTCACTGGGTTTATTCTATATTTTCTCCCATATTTCTCACTCCAGGCTCACCAGACTAGGCACACTCAAGGGACAATCTACGGAACAATCTACGGTCATTGTAACCTTGAAATCGTCAACGCAGCCCTGCTGTGGACAGTTATTCTTCCAAAATTTCGATAAATGTTTTTTTTCTTATAAGATTGTAGAGCATTATGAATGCCTCTTCTGATTTCCTTCAAGTCTTCAACACAAATATTACACGCACTCTACTCTATTCCAGTCACGTGCATTGAGGCAGAGACTGGAATTATGGAATACGGGGATACCAACCAATTACCACCACTAACAGCTATTATCACCAACTAACCCCACCAAGTACAAACAACTATCACCATCAATCACCAACAACTGCCACCAACAACTGCCACCAACAATAACAACCGCCACCAACAATAACAACTACCACCAACTACTTCCATCAAGCACCGACAGTTACTACCACAACTACCACCCTAACTACCAAGCACCACCACCAACTATGACTACCAACCACCACCACCAACTATGACTACCAACCACCACCACCAACTATGACTACCAACCACCACCACCAACTATGACTACCAACCACCACCACCAACTATGACTACCAACCACCACCAACTGACTACCAATCACCACCATCAACTGTGACTACCAACCACTACCACCTACATTTCAGAAGCATTGCACCTCAGTATAACACAGCTTGTGGACACAAGCTGGCACCAACAGTCTGATAAATCAACTCTACCAAGTTTCCCAGATCTCCACGCACTTCGACACTATCTCCTTTATTGTCAATTGACAATTATAATACAAACACTTCACAAGTGTCCAGTGTTCATCTCTATCGCAATGTTTACATTTCTAAACAAAGTTTCGCACTAAGTAATAACAAAGATTTAATTAAAAATTAATTAAAGATTATGGATTTTAAAACACATTTTCATAAAAGTTCGTTCGGCAACATAGAGGAGGCGGAGGAGGGCAGCACGCCTCTCAGGGCTAACCATACCTCCGTTGAGGACCTCCTCGAGAGGTACCTTCAGGAGAATGATGACCACCCTCAAGACAGTCCTGCAGAAGGTGACTTCCCTTGAGGAGAAGGTGAGTTTCCTTGAGGAGAAGGTGACTTCCCTTGAGGAGAAGGTGACTTCCCTTGAGGGAAACAACACCACAGTCCTGGAGAAGGTGACTTCCCTTGAGGGAAACAACACCACAGTCCTGGAGAAGGTGACTTCCATTGAGAAGAAGGTGGCCATCTTGCTGGAGGACCCCTGCACCACCGTCCTGCAGAAGGGGACGACGGACACCTCTTGGAATGAAAATAGGGGAAAGAATCTTTTCTGTAGTAGGGAAATGTACCTTCAGGAGGGCACCAACACCAAGGTTCTTCCTGACACAGACATTCAGTACTCGAGCACCGACACCAAGGACCTCCCTGACCCTAAGAAGGAGAACTCCGGCAAAGAAGTCCTCTCCGGGATCTCTACCAAGAGGGTAAATCCTGATAGCAAAACCCTGAAGAACGGCTGCTGGCTTAAACAGTTCTGTAGTAAGTGTTTTAAAACAAAGAAAGAGGAAGTCCTTCCAGCAGCAGACACCGAAAGTCGGCAGGAGGAAATCCTAACAGCAGACACCAAGGTTCTTCCTGTCACAGACATTCAGTACTCGAGCACCGACACCAAGGACCTCCCTGACCCTCACAGCAAAACACTGAAGAGGGGTTTCAAGGACATTTTTAAGTGTAATAAAAAGAAGTGCCCTAAGAAGGAGAACTCCGGGAAAGAAGTCCTCTCCGGGATCTCTACCAAAGATAGCAAAACCCTGAAGAACGGCTGCTGGCTTAAACAGTTTTGCAGCAAATGTTTTAAAACAAAGAAAGAGGAAGTCCTCCCGGCAGACACCGACAGTCGGCAGGAGGAAGTCCTCCCCTCAGATACCGACAGTCGTCGGCATTGTCTGCTGGGAGAACTTCCTCTTTCCATTCCATCTCCATCTTATTGGTTCCTCTGCTTTCGCAAAGAGGAGGCAGGGACCGCCACTAAAGCAGCCAAGATTGACAACTGACAGTCGGCAAGAGGAAGCCGTCCCAGCAAACATTGACAGTCGTCTGCTGGGAGAACTTTCCGACTTTGCGACAGCAAAGAAAAGGCAGGGATTGACTAAGCCATCTGACGTGTACTCGATTGACATCTGCGTCGTCAGGAGGATTCTCGGAGACAGCACACCCAGGAGGACCGGCAGCAAACATTGACAGTGTCGCCTGGACTTGGACACAGAGCAGGGGGAGGGACCGGACCCTGTTATCCACTGAGCGGCATCAGGGGACCGGACCCTGTTATTCACTGGGCGGCATCAGGGGACCGGACCCTGTTATTCACTGGACGGCATCAGGGGACCGGACCCTGTTATTCACTGGGCGGCATCAGGGGACCGGACCCTGTTATTCACTGGACGGCATCAGGGGACCGGACCCTGTTATTCCCTGGGCGGCATCAGGGGACCGGACCCTGTTATTCATTGGGCGGCATCAGGGGACTGGACCCTATTATCCACTCGGCGGCATCAGGGGACCACAGTAAAACAAGCTAAAAAAATTCGGACAAAAATCGTAAAATAAATAATACAATAAATATCTAAAATTCGCCTCAGGATTCCAACATGGCTGCACCTTTTGATTCTTTTTATTTCTTGGCGTTCGGATATAATATTTTGAAATGCAATACAATGTTCTTCAATGGAGGTTTTCTGAAAAAAACAATCTGAGTCGTACATATGACCAAGACCCGCGTCAGGAAACACTTGTCCTGTTTCCTGACAAATCTTACCTATCCTAATAAAGAAACAGAGGATGGGTGGGCAAGTTCTTCGATAAGAAGATCCACATATAATACTTTTCATACATTTCTGAATATTCAAGAACCACAGAAAATATTATTTTAAAATTGTATTATATATAATAAAAAAATACAACTATACAATATACTCAGATCACAACATAATAGAGGTCCAGACATGTATGCGGGGAGCCCAAGATCAACAAAATGTGATCAGCCGTGAGGAAGCCTTCTCCAAATTCAACTTCAATAACAAAAACATAAGGTGGGACCAAGTAAACCAAGTCCTAAATGATATAAACTGGGAAGATAGCCTAAGCATCACGGATCCCAACCTATGTCTAGAACAAATTAACTCTGTGGTACTTGAGGTTTGCTCAAGGCAAATTCCCTTAAGGAAAAGGAGGAGAAGATGCAAACTAGAAAGAGAGGCGCTCCTATACAGGCGAAGGTGGTTTAGCGCATTTATAAAAATAATAATACAGCAAGCAAAGAATACGGGCGCTACAGGAGGCCAATATCTCTGAAATACGTAGGAGACACTAGTCAGAGAAATAACAAACATCGAATTAAAACTAAAGGAATCTTACAGGAATCAAGAGACACGGGAAGAACTAAAAGCCATAAATGAAATTGAAAGAAACCCTAAGTATTTCTTTTCCTATGCAAAATCAAAGTCGAGAACAACAACCAGTATTGGGCCCCTACTTAAACGGGATGGGTCCTACACAGATGACAGCAAGGAAATGAGTGAGTTACTTAAATCCCAGTATTACTCAGTCTTTAGCGAGCCACTAACCAGACTGAAAATCGAAAACCTAAATGATTTTTTTATGAGAGTGCCACAGACCTTGACAGACGCATGCCTTTCTGACATCACCACGATGCCAAATGACTTCGAAAAGGCAATAAATGACATGCCCATGCACTCCGCTCCAGGCCCAGACTCATGGAACTCCGTGTTCATCAAGAACTGAAAGAAGCCCCTATCACATGCTTTTAACATCCTATGGAGAGGGAGCATGGACACTGGGATCGTCCCGCAGCTACTAAAAACAACAGACATAGCCCCGCTCCACAAAGGGGGCAGTAAAGCAATAGCAAAGAACTACAGACCAATTGCACTAACGTCCCATATCATAAAAATCTTTGAAAGGGTTCTAAGAAGCAAGATCGCCACCCATCTTGATACCCATCAATTGCACAACCCAGGACAGCATGGGTTTAGAGCAGGCCGCTCCTGTCTGTCCCAACTACTGGACCACTACGACAAGGTCCTGGATGCTCTAGAAGATAAACAGAATGCAGATGTTATATACACAGATTTTGCAAAAGCCTTTGACAAAGAGTAGTAGTCAACAGAGTAAAGTCTGAGGCAGCTACTGTGAAAAGCTCTGTTCCACAAGGCACAGTACTTGCTCCCATCCTATTCCTCATCCTCATATCAGACATTGACAGGGATATAAGCCACAGTGCTGTGTCTTCCTTTGCAGATGACACCCGAATCTGTATGACAGTGTCCACCGTTGAAGACACTGCAAGTTTCCAAGCAGACATAAACCAAATCTTTAAATGGGCTGCAGAAAACAATATGAAGTTCAATGATGAGAAATTTCAATTACTCAGATACGGAAAACGTGAAGAAATTAAAATCTCATCGGAGTACAAAACTAATTCCAACCACACAATAGAGCGAAAAACTAAAGTCAAAGACCTGGGAGTGATCATGTCAGAGGATCTCACCTTCAAGGACCATAACAATGTAGCAATTGCTTCTGCTCGAAAAATGACAGGATGGATAATGAGAACCTTCAAAACCAGGGATGCCAAGCCCATGTTGACACTTTACAGATCGCTTGTTCTATCTAGGCTGGAATATTGCTGCACACTAACTGCACCTTTCAAGGCGGGTGAAATTGCTGACCTTGAAAATGTGCAGAGAACCTTCACCGCACGCATAAGTGCGATAAACCACCTCAACTACTGGGAACGCTTGAAGTTCCTAAACCTGTACTCTCTAGAACGCAGGCGGGAGAGATACATTATTATATACACATGGAAAATTATCGAGGGCTTAGTACCAAACTTGCACACAAAAATCACTCCCTACGAAAGCAAAAGACTCGGCAGGCGATGTAACATCCCCCAATGAAGAGCAGGGGTGCCACTAGCACGTTGAGGGACAACACAATAAGTGTCAGGGGCCCAAGATTGTTCAACTGCCTCCCAGCATACATCAGGGGGATTACCAACAAGCCCCTGGCTGTCTTCAAGCAGGCATTGGACAGGCACCTCAAGTCGGTACCTGATCAACCGGGCTGTGGTTCGTACATTGGACTGCGTGCGGCCAGCAGTAACAGCCTGGTTGATCAGGCTCTGGTCCAACAGGAGGCCTGGTCACAGACCGGGCCGCGGGGGCGTTGACCCCTGGAATTCTCTCCAGGTAGACTCCAGGTAGTCCTACTCACCAAAGCAGAATATATTTAATATCTGCTCGTTGAAGACTGGTTTAGTCTTCATTTCTGCAGTTAATAGTTTAAAATCTGGCTGGTAGGATGTCAAAGCTGTTCTGAGAAGCTCACTGACGTGGGTGTTAGTGAGGATAACACGATCCTCACTAACATTATTCAGTCGAGTACAGGGATATAGGTGAGCACAAATGGGTAGCGCGTCTGTCTGGCGCTCAGCAGACGGAGAATCAAGTTGAATAACTCACACGAGTTTAGCGCTTAAAACGTGCATTAATTTTTTTTATTATTTTTAGTTAAGGGTTTTATTTTTAGTTAAGGGTTTTCTGTTATCGTAATTCATATTTCTTTAATCTGTGTACCCCGTTTGCATGTTATAAATCACTATTATGTGGTGATGTTATAATTTCTTAAACAAGTGAAGAACCCACCAAAACAAAAGAGGTTCACAACAGTAAGTTGTCCCAAAAACAGAGAGAAGTCGGAAGCCAGTTTTCTGAAGATTGGGATACTTGGCTTCTGGGATTTGTTTCTAAAAGTCAGTTAGAGGCGAGCTTTTGTGTACTAGTTTCAAGGCCACACATCTTCCTGCAGCTCAGGAAGCTCTGTTTCTATTGAAGCAACATCCCAGGCAAAAGGTTCGACGGAAGCTGATTGGTTGAGTGGGACACACCTCCACATTGACATGGCTGATGCAACACACTTGCCAGCTACATAATACACCATCGCAAGATAATGTACAAAGAAAAAAAAAATTCTTACCATGTAATATGGTCATTAAACCTTAGCCTTATATAACAGAGAACGTTTCTGCAGCCAGGTTTTCATTCTGGGAGGGAGTATACATGTGAAATTTCTTGGCCGACCCTTCGTAGCTGCGTCACTGCATAGATATGTACGTTTTTAGTATATATACGCTCCCTATTTTAAGCATTAAAGTATTTTTTTACTAATGATGACTAGGTTACATGTCACTGACTAGGATGTACAATATATAAGGATTTTCTATCCTAATATATATTAACGTCTGCACTTTTTTTTTAATTATTTTTTTTGTTTGATTTTGTTTTATTTAAAACATCAACATATATAAGACGTGTAAAAAAAATCTTTATAACTGACCATAATTTTTAAAGGGATGGACAGGTAAGCCAGCGGAAGGCCTCGGTCAGATGACCAAAAGCTCCAACGGCGGGTCATCATCCGATTAAGACCCGCGTCAGGAAACACTTGTCCTGTTTTCTGACAAACCTAACCTAACCTAAGACACGTGTAACAACAAAGTAACATCGAGGGAGATCCACGGAGAGAAAGTCATCTCTACGTATATCCACGGAGAGAAAGTCCTCTCGACGTATATACACGGAGTGTCTTCTCCATGTATATATCATTTTTTTAGGCAGTGTTTGAAATATTGTCTTAAAAAGCAGTAAATATTTTTTATCAATTCCTTGATGCTGGAATTAATATTTGCCCTCTGCTTCCTTAGATTGAACCTGATTGTTTCCCATTTCCCAGGCGTTACTACGGGTCATCTATTGTACTTTGACATAAACAGATTATACCTAAACTCATTGGGACTTCGCAGTGTGGCATCAGCCACATTTACTTACAACACACTTAACCAAAACTGATACGTAATGAAGTTAAATGCATTGCACACACAAAAAATAAAATACATTATAGCTCTGCTGGCACTCTTAACAAAATGAGTTTTCATAGATACCGAAACGTCACCACAGATAATGAATAAAATTAATGAATACCATTAAGGGATTTGGCAACATGTGCGAATCATATTTTTGGGACTTTACAATATGTATCAATACGTACATGTATTATAAAGATTACATAACACAAAAATTTTCTAGGAGGGTCATTAGCACATAGATGTGCTAATGACCCTCCACCACCAGAACTGTAACATCCTCACTCATCCTTCAGAGTGCAGGCACTGTACTTCCCACCACCCGAACTGCAACATTCTCACTCATCCTTCAGAGTGCAGGTACTGTACTTCCCACCACCAGAACTGCAACATCCTCACTCATCCTTCAGAGTGCAGGTACTGTACTTCCCACCACCAGAACTGCAACATTCTCACTCATCCTTCTAGAGTGCAGTACTGTACTTCCCACCACAACTGCAACATCCTCACTCATCCTTCAGAGTGCAGGCACTGTACTTCCCACCACCCGAACTGCAACATTCTCACTCATCCTTCAGAGTGCAGGTACTGTACTTCCCACCACCAGAACTGTAACATTCTCACTCATCCTTCAGAGTGCAGGTACTGTACTTCCCACCACCCGAACTGCAACATTCTCACTCATCCTTCAGAGTGCAGGTACTGTACTTCCCACCACCAGAACTGTAACATTCTCACTCATCCTTCAGAGTGCAGGTACTGTACTTCCCACCACCAGAACTGCAACATTCTCACTCATCCTTCAGAGTGCAGGCACTGTACTTCCCACCACCCGAACTGCAACATTCTCACTCATCCTTCAGAGTGCAGGTACTGTACTTCCCACCACCAGAACTGCAACATCCTCACTCATCCTTCAGAGTGCAGGTACTGTACTTCCCACCACCAGAACTGCAACATTCTCACTCATCCTTCAGAGTGCAGGTACTGTACTTCCCACCACCAGAACTGCAACATCCTCACTCATCCTTCAGAGTGCAGGTACTGTACTTCCCACCTCCAGAACTGCAACATCCTCACTCATCCTTCAGAGTGCAGGCACTGTACTTCCCACCACCCGAACTGCAACATTCTCACTCATCCTTCAGAGTGCAGGTACTGTACTTCCCACCACCAGAACTGCAACATTCTCACTCATCCTTCAGAGTGCAGGCACTGTACTTCCCACCACCAGAACTGCAACATCCTCACTCATCCTTCAGAGTGCAGGTACTGTACTTCCCACCACCAGAACTGTAACATTCTCACTCATCCTTCAGAGTGCAGGTACTGTACTTCCCACCACCAGAACTGTAACATCCTCACTCATCCTTCAGAGTGCAGGTACTGTACTTCCCACCACCAGAACTGCAACATTCTCACTCATCCTTCAGAGTGCAGGCACTGTACTTCCCACCACCAGAACTGCAACATCCTCACTCATCCTTCAGAGTGCAGGCACTGTACTTCCCACCACCAGAACTGCAACATCCTCACTCATCCTTCAGAGTGCAGGCACTGTACTTCCCACCACCAGAACTGCAACATTCTCACTCATCCTTCAGAGTGCAGGCACTGTACTTCCCACCACCAGAACTGCAACATCCTCACTCATCCTTCAGAGTGCAGGCACTGTACTTCCCACCTCCAGAACCGTAACATCCTAACCCAGTCTTACTTAAATTTGCCTAGTGAACACGTGAACATTTCGCCGCTCAAAGTGGCGCTTAATATGCGCCGCATCAACATACACTTATGCTATAAATGATATAAAATACCGAAAAGTAAGAGAGAGTGAACATCTTCCATCAAGGCTGAGCTAAGTCGTTCATATCTTGCTTTATATTATTATTTGACTTAGCTATATTATTAGGTAGGATGTAACATTACATATTGTGCTCAAGTGTGTTGTAGCTGCCCTAGAGTTGGCAAACTACCATTCTAGAGTGAATATAATAAATAATTTACTCCTGAGGAATACGTCTACACTAAATGTTTGCTCTGGATTTCGTCTTCACAGACACTAGTCGGATTATTGCTCTAGTCCACCGGCATTATTTACAAATGTTAATACATTTAAATACATGTAATACATGTAAATACATTCAGACATTCTTAATTCCTCCCATTGATCCCAACACACTCTTCGTTTCTTATCTCTCTATCCTTTCACACATTTCCCTTCGTCTCTCTCTCTTTACCCTTTATCCCTCTCTCTTTACCCTTCACCCCTTTCTCTTTACCCTTCACCCCTCTCTCTTTACCCTTCATCCCTCTCCCCTTTCCCCCTCCCCATCACTCCTCCTTCCCTTTACCCCTTCCTCTTCCCTTATCCCGTACCCTTGCCTTTCATCCCTCCCCTCTACCCTCTGTCCTTCGCCCCTCCCACTCCCCTTCCCTTCATCACTCTCACCCATCCACCTCCCATCCCTTTTAGTTAAGCTAGGTAGGTTGCTTCCGGCGTCTTGCTGGTCTATAGTGTTCCACCACAAGGAGCCAGAACTAATGGCTAAGTAGTGGAGTCTGCCCCCACTACCCTCGTTGCCTCTCTCATCCTCACCATCTGTCTTCCTTCAGGACAAAGACTCTTGATCTTTGGAACTGGAACTACCCTTTTGCTGCCTTTAGTCCCGAAACTCAGTTCCTGACCAGCCGGACTGTGGTTCGTACGTTGAACTGCGTGCGGCCAACAGTAACAGCCTGGTTAATCAGGCCTTGATTCAACCCGTAGACCTGGTCAGGATCAGAATTGGTTGTTCCTACTCCTTTCATTAGGTAGGCTTTATATGACCCCCGCGGGTTTCGCGCTTCCACATGTATACAACATTATAAAATATTAATTCTCTCAGAAAAACTCCCATAATTCACAAGAACTCGTAATTTGAGGAGCAAGAAAAGGATAAACTACCGCTTAAAACACTGAAAATTTATTTAAAATCTTTGAAAGGTATTAAATCGATCTTTGGCAATAAAGTGAGGATCTTGGCTGCCTTCCTGGATCCACCTGCCTTCTGTTGGCGGAAGGATCGGTCAGAGGAGCATTTTTCACCCCTAATTCTACGACCTCTTTCCTCACCCTTAAACGTCAGCTCTAAAACATCCATCGTGGGGGTAATGGGGTTCGTCTGCGTCGGGGAGGGGAGGGGTGCGTCATGGCTTGCCAGCCGTGACGACGCAGATGGTCCCAGCGTCTTAAGACCAAACAAAAGCAGAGCTCCTTGGTCCTATAAGCAGCTTTTCATCGGCACAAGGATGCAATTTGTTCTGGCTGCTTGGGAGGTAGTCGCCCCACACGTCCTGGTGTGTAAGGCAGGTGACAGGGTTCGGTTTGGTAAGATTTGTCAGGAAACAGAACAAGTGTTTCCTGACGCGGGTCTTAGTCATATGACAACCCTCAGCTGGAGCTTTTGGGCATCTGACCGAGGCCTTCCGTTGGCTTACCGGTACACTCCTTTAAAAATTATGGTTATGATTATAATCATTAGATATCTAACTGGTGTATATGATATCTGGTGACAGGAAGGCAGCTTCACTCGTATGCGACCAGGGGACACACTCTATAAAGACTGAGGGACTGATCTCAGAATTACTACTCCACTTTTATTGTCCCCAGTGTTATAATGAACTGTATATGACGGAAGATAAAGATATTGAAGTGTTTCTCATGTCATATATATATATATATATATATATATATATATATATATATATATATATATATATATATATATATATATATATTATAATATATTTAGTAAATAGAGGTCCCCCTCAGTGCAAATTGTGGGACCTAGCCTCGGAGAAGTGGATAAAAGGCTTCAAGGAAGAATATTTGGATTTCTTTCTGAAGCCATTTGAATATTCCACTTCATATATATATATATATATATATATATATATATATATATATATATATATATATATATATATATATATATATATATATATATATATATATATATATATATATATATATATATATATATATATATATATATATATATATATATATATATATATATATATATATATATATATATATATATATATATATAGAGAGAGAGAGAGAGAGAGAGAGATAGAGAGAGAGATCGCAGTTAGCAGGACTCGATACTGCTACTGAGACGATCAAGATTCCCAGGCAGCGCTCTTATCCACTCAGCCACAAATGCCACATAGACTGGGCAGCCTGGTTCACAAGCCATGTTTCTTTCCCAGCCCGGGCACGTCAGTGAGCCTCAAGCATGGATTCAAGCTGTGAGATCAGAACATACGGGAGGAGATTGAAATACCTTGAATCCATGCTTGAGGCTCAATGACGTGCCCGGAATGGGAAAGAAACATGGCTTGTGAACCAGGCTGCCCAGTTTTTGTGGCATTTGTGGCTGAGTGGCTAAGAGCGCTGCCTGGGAATCTTGATCTCAGTAGCAGAATCGAGTCCTGCTGACTGCGATCTTTCTCTTTATATACCCGCTTGTTTCTGCTTTGATTGATATATATATATATATATATATATATATATATATATATATATATATATATATATATATATATATATATATATATATATATATATATTGTGAAATTAATTCTATATTTTCCTAAACAGGGAGAGTAGCTCCAATTCCTGGATCAGCTGCAAGGTGTCGCTTTGAAGTGAAACTAGTGTCAAGCCTTCGTAATTTCAACCTTTTATTCCTTGCATTTCTTTTTTTTTTTTTTTTTTTGCATGGGTGGGCGAGGAGGGAGGTTATTATTTTGCAATAAAAGGGATTTTCTCATCATGTGATTTTGCACCCTTGGAATAACGAGACTAATCTATCGGGATTTAAATATTTCAGCGGGATTTTTTTTTCATGTGGTTATCTTCATGAAAAAAAAAAAGGCAAATGCCATCATTTATTATCCTCGATATTCATTCTCCTTTTCTTCCTGCATCTTCATATTTTCTTCTCTCTCGCTTTTCTGTTTCATCTTCCCCTCCTCCACTTCTTCATTCTCCTCCACATCATCTCCCACCTGTTCCTCCACTCCCCCTGTCATGTTGGAGAGTATAATTTCAAGGTTTCGTCGGCGATGAATGGAAGTGGAGTTAATAGTATCTTCCTTAATTGAAAAATTATAATGAGTGCCCTCGCTAATTCAGTGGCGGCTGCTCTCTCTCTCTCTCTCTCTCTCTCTCTCTCTCTCTCTCTCTCTCTCTCTCTCTCTCTCTCTCTCGTAGAGAGACTAGTGGTACACACGCTTGACCGCCTTATTAGCATTATTATTATTTTTAATTATAGTAATTTATTATTATGATTATTATTATATTTTTTTCATCAAATCGGCCATATCCCACCAAGGCTGGTGACCTAAAAATAAAAATGAAAGTTTTTCTTTTTAAATTTAGTAATGTATAAGGAGAAGGGGTTACTAGTTCCTTGCTCCCGGCATTTTAGTCGCCTCTTACGACACGCATGGCTTACGGAGGAAGAATTCTGTTCCACTTCCCCATGGTGATTATAATAATAATAATAATAATAATAATAATAATAATATTATTATTATTATTATTATTATTATTATTATTATTATTATTATTATTATTATTATTATTATTATTATTATTATTATTATTATTATTATTATTATTTTAATTTATTTTATTTTTATGATTATCATTTTATTACGTTTATATTATTAGTAGTAAATGTTTGTAGTGGATTATGACACCACTGTTACCACTACCACTACGCTTCACCACCACTGCCCTCCACCACCACCACCACTGCCCTCCACCACCCATCACCACCACTACCAACACTACCTTCCACCACCCATCACCACCACCACACATATTACCCTTTACCACCCATCACCACCACAACATACATTACCCTCCACCACCCATCACCACCACAACACACATTACCCTCCTCCACCCATCACCACCACAACACACATTACCCTCCACCACCCATCACCACCACAACACACATTACCCTCCACCACCCATCACCACCACCACCACACACATTACCCTCCATCACCCATCACCACCACCACACACATTACCCTCCACCACCCATCACCACCACCACACACATTACCCTCCACCACCCATCACCACCACCACACACATTACCCTCCACCACCCATCACCACTACCACACACATTACCCTCCACCACCCATCACCACCACAACACACATTACTCTCCACCACCACCCATCACCAACACAACACACATTATCCTCCACCACCCATCACCACCACCACAACACACATACGGACTTCGCTAAGCCTTTTATCCCTCACTCTCCCAGAATGTAATTACCAGCCCTGACGAACTCTAAGTCGCTGTTGTTGCTGCCTACATTCTGTTTGTTGCTGCAGGTTTCTGTTGGGTGTCTGTTGCTGGATGTCTCTGTGGGGTGTCTGTAAAGGGAGACTTTCTCTCCCTTTACCAAGCTACTGTGGTGTGGTTTCGGTGTTGCTCCCACTTCGTATCCCTTATAGACAATGATTACTGTTTCTTAGTGAACCCTGCAGGAAGTTTCGGGGGTCAACGCCCCCGAGGCAGTGATGAAAGGTTCTAAACAGACTCATTCAACGCTGCCCGGTGCTATGAACATACACGAGATCAATATGTAACATCTCAGTGGGAATAATTCACACTGTGTGTGTGTGTGATAGCAGGTTGAATCTACATAACCGACCACTAATATATGCCTATAAAAGTTAGATAACTAATGAATAAAAAGGCACAATACCGCAGCAAGCGCAATTCTTCAAACACCCAAGCTTGTGACGACGTTTCGGTGCCTCCTGAACCATCGTTAGTGCTTATGAATTATACATTTGTGCAAGATTTGGGTATCTTTATTTTAGAAACGTTTCGAACCAGTGGCTTCCTCAGTTCAATACAGAGAAGAATAGTTGAAGATCTGTATTGGATTGATGAAGCCACTGGGGGGTGAAACGTTTCCACAATAAATAAACACAAGTGTCTCATTCATCATATTGTCGGTTCTCTGAACCACTTATCTACACTGTCAGTGATCAAGGATGAACCGAAACGTCGTCAAAGGATGCTCCTAAGCGCAGGTTTTTGGTCAACTACCTGGAGTTTACCTGGAGAGAGTACGAACCACAGCCTGGCTGGTCAGGTACTGACTTTAAGTGCCTGTCCTAAAGTCAGTACCTGACCAGCCAGGCTGTGGTTCATACGTAGGACTGCATGCGGCCAGCAGTAACAGCCTGGTTGATCAGGCTCTGACTCACCATGAGGCCTGGTCACAGACCGGGCCACGGGGGCGTTGAACCCTTGAATAGAAGAGTGTTTTGGTCACTTATCCTAGAGGCATCTCTTATATAAATCCAGATGATAAGAGAATGATGGCTGTATTTCTTTAAATGATTTTAAATAATTTCGTAAGTGAAGCAGCGAAAACAGTTTCAGGTGTGGAAAATTTAAAAAAAAAAAATCTCGTTGCTGGTTTATATATATATATATATATATATATATATATATATATATATATATAAACACTAAAGTTGTGCATATGATTCAAAACAAGGAGTGGTGAAGGCTCGATCCTGAGTCTGCTAATTTCGAGACACTAACATTATTCACCTAGCACATTGGCATTCGCTCCCTCCTGACGAGAATACTTGCAGAGCCACTCCCTCTGAGACTGCCAGTAGCATCTTAAGCAATATCACAACACCTTAAGAGCCAGCAACCACTACGGCCTTCGACTCAGAATTGTTGCCGAGGAATCCCACACAGACTGCAACTCCCACCAGTAAAGACAAAGACCACTGGAGGAAGACATCATTTAGGAAGAAAGTTTCGCTCTAATGAGAACTAAACGTTTCCCCAATAAAGGCTTAGGTTCTTCACTCCTGACGACAGTAAACCCAACGTGTGCTTACTAAATTCCTTACATGTAAAGGTGTGTAGGGGCGGGCCCTGGTGGCGATAACAATAATTCTGCTGGTACAGTCACTCGTAAGAACTTGTGTAGTTGTGATCCTCATGAGATAGCGCAGGTATCGACAATGCCTGCAACATGTAAGACACGTACAAGACTTCATGCTAGTGGAAACCAGGAGCTGGCTAGATGATAAGATTTCTTTTTCTTCGGCACAAGGAACTAGGCTAGTATAGTTAGCTAGCTTGTCTATCTGCCGACTAATATGAGAAAAATAGAGCCTACAGTAGGCCTGAATGATCACTCGAGTTTACTATTGCACATGAAGTGTAATAAAAAGTAATAATACAAATAATAATTATTATAAAAATAAAATATATCTTAGGAATGAATTACGGCTATTAATTAAAGCTTGTCTCCATGCAAGGGGAGCCTGGCTTATACAGAGAGTTGCATACAAAGCAACCGGTGCATATCAGAAAACATGCAGACTGGCCTTCGTCCAGGGAATAATTTGAGCGGGTAGCAACTAGTATTTATGGAATTAGGAAGCTGTGGCTGCTAGTGCTATCGCATTCACAGCCGATATCGAGTGCGGAACAAGCGTTTGTTATCATGTTCTTTGTTATTATCGGCAGTACTCTTTTGTATCCCAGAATATTTAGTGGCTAGAAAATATTTTAAGGTTTGTGAACTGTTAAAGCAGAGGCATAATTTATGCTCCCTGAGGTCTGTTACTGGCTTCATAAACTGCAACTGTTTGTTGATACTACGACTGCAAATGCGAGAGAGATTGTATGTTGTTACAGGGGTGTTGTGCTCCAGTTTCTGGCCCGCCTA